>JAHWFP010037423.1:391484-481895 GCA_023313725.1 Lithobius niger
TTACCTACAGGCAACAGCATGCAACTTGGGGTTAAAGGATGCGTCATATGGAGCCTCCCAAGGCCAGCAATGACGCATCCTTTAACCCCAAGTTGCATGCTGTTGCCTGTAGGTAACAGTTGACTGAACGTGAAATCACTAAGTCCCAACTCGCACTGCAAGCTTTATGAGGGGGCCCCGGGGACCCCGAGCAAAGCGAGCAGCAACAGGCCAGTGGTCAGCATCCCCGTCTCCAAACCAAGCAAATGATGCTGGTTCGAATCCCACGACCGACCAAACTATCATATGGTCCTTATAAAAAAAAGTATCAGAACTTAATTCATGCAACTAAGGGTTAAAGAAGCGGAGTACGTATCGGAGGCGATTGCAATGGATTATGACTCCAGTTTACACAAGCCCTCCTTCATTAGAATTCCCCTCAAGCAGTTCGAGGCAGAAGAGCGGCTCCTCAGGATCGGGAAGCGAGCGGCGTCGTATGCGGAGCTCGTTGCGTCGGCGGCTCTCGCTGCGCTCCAGTCCTGTACCATGACCTCAGCCATCGACCAGTCCAGGGTTTCTTGACTGGCTGCATCGACCTTCTCCAGGTGGTCGTATTTCAAAAGGAGGCCATTGACTGGGGCGTCCAATCTGCGGCCAACGCTGTTCGCCACGGCAGGGACGCCTACCTGCGGGAAGTGCTCGCCATGCCCAAAGATACCTTTTGCCTTTGCCTTTTGCCGTTGCCGTTCCATAACACGACCAAGCTCTTTAACGGGGAGCTCCTGACGATCGCTTCGGAACTTCGTGACAACCAAGCCTCAGAAGAAGTATTCAGGCAAGCCGAAGAGCTTTCCAACCGCGGCCCTTTCAGGACCCCCACTTCAGGAACCCGACGGGGAGGGGGGGGGGAAACAAGGGGAAAGACAAGCGGCAAGGCCAACTTGAACCAGGGGCCCGCCAGCAGGGCAGCCAGTTCTTTCAGCAACGCAGGAAGTCCGGGACTGGAAGAGGACAGTCTTGGAGACGCCTGCTGGGCACCACGTTCACCTCTTCACCGCCAGGTGGGGGGCAGGCTCCGACGCCACTTCCCTGTGTGGCAGTTAGTTACAGACGATCCCTTCGTGCTGGCCGTCATCAAAGGAGGTAGCAGGCCCCTCTTCGCTTCGGCCCCAGCACTCGCTGCCAGGGCGGATGCTTCGCCAGAGGGAGGTGCACCTGAAGGCCGAATTAGCAGTTCTCCTGGAGAAGAGTGCCATCCAAGAAGTCCCAACCGATGAGGAAGGCTTCTTCAGTTCGGCAAGGGCCATTGCGAGGAAAGCGGGTGGCCAAAGGATGATTTTCAATCTCAGCCACCTCAACTCGTTCCATCACCAAGAGCCACTTTAAGATGGAGACGCTCCAGTCGATCATGGAAGCCTTACAGCGGGGCGAGTTCACAACTTCGTTGGACCTCGAGGATGTGTATTTACGTGTGCCGCTGCACCCTTCCAGGTACAAGTTTTGACAAGTTGGCTGTCCATGGGAAGGCCTACCAGTTCCTCATCCTATACTTCGGGCTGAGCACGGCCCCGCGTGTGTTCACGTCAACCTTCACGAATGTGAATTGTGTGGCACTCGCCATTTGGCCGGTAGACATTAAAATGCACTCGCCATTGTCTATTACCTCCTCGCCATGTAGAAACAATTTTAGCAGTTGTGCTACTGCTTAATGCTGAAATATTGTTTTCATTAATCTAAGTCTCCAATCATCTCAAGTGGCTAGCAACATTGTAGCACACTTGGTTGGAGAGCCCTTGTAATTCTGCACGCAACGCCACAAACCGCTTGTTTCCAGCTAATACGGTTCCCGAGATATGACAATTTAAGCATCAGGGTTTGTTAATCAGTCGCCATTTTGGCGAGTAGCTCTAAAAACCAAGTCGCCAACTGCTGAATTTTCCTCGCCGTTTGGCGAGTGGCGACAAACATTGGTGAAGGTTGGTTCACGTCCATCCTGCGGCTTCTCCATGGCTATCTCGACGATTGGCTCCTGCGGCACCGTCGGGCAGAGGCTCTTCATTGGCATACGGCATTCCTGGACCGCCCCAGCAACCTCCTCGTCAACCTGGGCTTTGGTGTCAACTTGAAGAAGTCCAGGATAGACCCGGCGCAGTCCTTCACGTTCTTGGGGGCGAGTTTACGGACGGTTCCCTTCAGCGTTTAGCCCTCTGCTGAGCGGATCGTCGGCGTGCGACCAGCCGTCCACGAGCTCCTCTGCAGTAGCGAGACTGCAGCTCGGTCGTTCGGGCGGATCACCTCGATGGCAGACCTGCTTCCGTGGGGTACGTGGAGGACGAGAAGCCACCACTGGTTCCAGAAGTTGGTTTGGCTAGCATGGACCTCCTGGGAAGATCATCATTCCGCTGAACACACTCAGCAGTTTTTAGGACAGCCGACGAATCTGGGAACTGGGATTCCGATTCACCCCCGGAGGGAGCCATGTTCGTGGATGCGTCCCTGTGGGGTTGGGGAGCCCGTATTGGGGACTGGCAGCTGTCGGGGATCTAGAGCCACGCAGAATCCCAGTTCCTCATCAACACCCTCGAACTTTGGGCGGTCTTCAGGGCCCTGGAACACTGGGGCCCTTCCATCCAGGGATAATCAATCAGAGTCCTGTCCGACAACACATCAATGGTGGCCTACATCAGAAGAGAGGGAGGAACAAAGTTGACGTCCCTCCACAGGGAAGTCTCAGCGATCTTCTGGCTTTGCATCCGGTGCGGTATCACACTCTTTCCCCGTCATATCGTAAGAAAATTCAATGTGCCGGCGGACTAGCTCTCCAGATAGAACAAGACTTCGTCAGCAGAGTGGACATAGGACTAGTAGGTGTACCAGATGCTTTTCGACATGTAGTGTCGCGCGATCGTAGACCTCCTCCCAACCTTCCTGAACGTCCGGTTTGCTCAGTTTGTGTCTCCGTTCCTGGACGACAGGTCATGGGACACGGATGCCTTGAGCCTGGACTGGAAGAGGATCTCGGCCTACCTGTTCCCGCCCTGCATTTTGCTTCAAAAGGTCCTCTTGAAGATTCGTCAGTGCAAGGGGAGGTTCACCCTGGTCGCTTCGAACCGGTCGGCAGCAGGCTGGTACGTGGACTTGCTCGAATTGCGGAGGGAGGGCCCAGTTCCCCTCCCAGCAATGGAGGACCTGCTCTTCCAACACCAGCGGTCGCTACGCCCGGCTCCAGCTAGGTTTCAGCTTACGTGTGGCTGCTGTGAGGTGGACTTCAGGCGCTGGGATTCGCACCAGGGGTGGTGGACAAGGTGGTCCTCTGTCACCGCAAGTTGACAAGGATCCTCTACGAAGCGAAGTGGAAGAGGTGGCATGGCTGGTGTTCTACGGAGAAAGTGTACCCGTGCGACCCGGTGGCTACAGAAGTCACACGGTTCCTGTTTGAGTTCTTTGACAGTAATCTGTCGATGGACGCCATCAAGGGGTACCGATCAACTTGGTCCTCACCTTCTACGGGAAAGATGATGTAGTCTCCAGCCACATCGTTTCGCGGCTGATGAAGTCGTTTGGGACCCTCCGGCCCAGGATTAGATATCTTCTCCCCTCGTGAAACCTCCCTCTCGTGCTCGAACACTTGGCAGGTTTCCCCTATGAACCTTTGGGGCAGGTTTCCACCCTCCTGCTTACCCTAACCCTTCCACCTCTTGAACTGACGTACTTCCACACACCACAACGCAATGATATTTACAAAAGTTGCTTTATCAACGGCACATGATGAATTTTCACACACTCGTGTTAATAGTAAATTTGTCCAAGTTTTGCCACATCAGGGTCCCTCCTGAGGACGTGCTGGCCCTCTTGACCATGCCTCCTAAGATAAGACTTTCATTTTCAGATAAGCATATCGAAGCACTTCATGCGGCAGGTCCACACAAACACTCCTCCAGGAATCTCATACAGGTAGCCTTCTCGTGGCTGCTTCTGTGCATTCTTCTTCTGCAAGCCACTTCTGCCCATGTCTTCATGGTCGGCATCGCAGCTTCCCATACACGACACAGTCCTATCGACGACAGCACAACACCACACTTCCGCAAGCTTCCTCTTCGTTCAATCGGACATATCGTGCTCCTTATATCCCTCGATGACTCCATGGTTGTCCCACCCATTGGTTATGCCCTCTAGAGAGGACGAGCAAATGGAAGCCACTTCCAAATTTGTGCAAAGCACGTTCAGCAACCAGATAGATCGTGCAGAGAGAAAAAAAATTGGCACACCCAACAGGGTCTTTTTCATCCTTTTACTGTTTACCTGCTGGGAAAACTAATGTTCAAACATTCATTAGAAATTCTGGAATTGTGGTGGTTAGGAGTGCCTCTGGTTTTGAGGGAGGTTTGGCTGCCACACCACCTACCCTCGCACGCGTCGAATGCTTTACCTCAATCCATCTTTCCAACCTAATTCTTCATTCCATTTTCATTGATTGTGCCTTTAGACCGTGGCAATCACATGTTGGTAAAGTGCATCTGGACGTAAGCCACTCGAGCGATTCCATAGCTTTGACCAAACATGCTACGTAGAACTTGACCTCGCACTGCATCCCACATGTGGGTAGTGTTTCCCCACTGGGGTTCTCCCAAATATAAAAAAAAAATCCGTCGTAGCCTTCATGTCACTATGCTAATTAGCGACCACATGCCGATTGTGTCGTACTCCCATATCACGTCTTCACGGAATAAACCATTCCGTTAGGATCAAGCTAAACGCTTTCTTGCCCTACTTCACACAGCAATCGTCTAGCTGACCCTTTAAGACCAACTAACCTAAACAATATGTCCGCCAACGAGTTGAACAATCACTTGAAACTAAAATAATTCACGTCAGTCTCTTGAAAATACCTTTTCAGAACTGCCCCTTAAATTAGCTTCCCTCCATGTGCTCCATAGCTTGTTTTGAATTGATTCCTTCCGGTCAACCAAAGCTTCGCCATGTACCACACAGGTTCTTCCCTGCATAGCAGATCCGCGATTTTCGCCTGGATCGATCTGCATAAAAGCCTTCGGCAATCACCCTATTTTAGACTCTTCCTGTCCAAAGCATAGGCCTATATCCGGATCGCCATCGCTCATATCCCTGTGTACACGATTTTTGTATATCCTGGTCCAAACAATAGACATTGCCTCAGGCTTTACGTCACGTGACGGTCTAGCAGATGCAATGCGGTTCCAACCGGTTCTAGTTGGACAAGCACTACTGCCTGGCTGTTGGTGCGCTGACAATTACCGAGTTAGAGGCAATTGGGAGGGCACACAAACAGCACATGTAACGGCAAGGCGCAGTACAGTCAGTCCCCCACCCCACCCTCCTTTCCCTCCTTTATGCACTTTTATTTTTTTAAATAACCTACATAAGGCCACCCAAAAAAATTGTTTAGTTTACGGGCGAGGTTGCAAATTGCAGCACCAGGCAACCAGGCATTTTATTTTATTTAACTGACCACATTTCTTTGACATGTACCTAGCTCAAAGCTGAAAGTTATATGTAGTCAGCCTAAAAAATATATAATATTGCTGATGTTATTTATGTCATCTAATATTCAAAGTTTTTTAGTTTTTGTCAAATAACTTCTTAGTGGTATCAGGAGCCAATTAAACATGTTCATTTTTTCCTGGTGGTATGAGGTAAGAGTTTTGAAATTGGCACCATTGGAAAGCTCGTTTCGAGGAGGTTAAAATGGTGTACTGGAATGTCAAAAACGGTTAATATTTGGCGAAAATGTGATTTTTGGCGGGTGAACCAAGATTCAAATAAAAGGTTTTGACCCACGATAATTTAAAGCACCCGCACGCGCCTGTAAACCAAACAATTAACTTTGCGTGGCCTAATTCTACATGTTGTTTTGTTTGGTTAAGTATAAGATTGGGCTTTCAAGCCTGAACCTCACTCTTTGTAAACTCTGTTGATACCATTTCCTTGTTTACTTTTTGTTGTATTTTGTTTGTTATTATTATTATTATTATTATTATTAAAGGAAAGGAGCAACATACTTTTGTTTACTTTTCTGAAAATAGGTTTAACGGGAGGGAGGACCTCGTCTTTGGGAAAGAGGTTGGAGCCAAACAAATTCAGTGAAAAGATTTCACTTGACCATGAAATTCAGGCAAACGAGATTCAACAAGTTATGTCACAAATTTTTTTCCTTCCAAAAAAGAAACAGAGCCATGGGTTTTTAAACTAATGTGGGCAGGCCCGAGAACCATCTTTCTTTTTTTAACTTGCCTCAGCATTTTGATCCGTGACTAAATTATTTTCTATGTAGCAGTCGGTAGGCACATACTTCGAAGTTGTTTGCTGCACGGAGTAATACTTCAACTGTGTTGAAGCATTTTTCAATTGTGTCATTAATAGAATTTAAATTGGCTTCCAGGGTGGTTATTAAAAAAATCATGCCACTCGTTCATGTTGGACTACCAATTTTGAGGCCAGAAGGCTAATCATATTAACTTTCCAAATACAAGCTTTTGCGGAAACACAAATGAATTAACATTATGTCAAGAATGTCTTAGTTTGTCTTGGCAACAACACCATATTTTTATTCCATGTAGCCGTAATTTTGCACACGCTTGGTGGCAGTGGTTTCCCTGTGTGCGAGTGGCATTGTGACTTTATTTCTGCTCATTCAGTTTTGTGCCTACACTGCTGCTGCTCTATCAACGCTGAGAGCTTCCTGTTACATAATATTACAACATTATTAATATATATTGCATGACTTATATACTCACAGTTTCATCACCCAAAACCAAAAGTCGAAGAACTTCAAAGGTTTTCCCCTCGAAACTTGCGAATTTTCGACAACCTTTACTGGTTGTCTTCATCAGGCAGTTAAGCCACCAGCACCCACACTCACAATCTTCCAAACCCAATGAACTTCCCTTCGAAGGGAAGTTCGTTGGGTTTGGAAGGATTGTGAGTGTGGGTGCCTTTGAAGTTCTTCGACTTTTGGTTTTGCGTGATCAAACTGTGAGTTTATAAGTCATGAACTTGAACCAAAGTAGAAATGCTGAGTCGACCGATTTTTCGGTATTCAAAAAAAAATATATTGCATGATGAAGTACGTGTACTTACGTTAGAGTAACCTTTGGGACAGAGCATTTGCTGTATCATTGTCGTAAAGCAGCTGACTAATCCAATTCCTCCTCCCAAAGTCAAAAGAAGTATTAAATATGGTTTGATCTGGAATAACTGTAATACAAAATCATGGATTCAATACCCTAAAGTCTGTGTATTTGGATACCATAATGCAGAATGTTCATCATTTCTTTTTTTAACTCACTGTCAACAAATTAAAATTGACCTTTTTGGCGGCAATAATTATGTGTATTTGCTGGACTTTCCACTTGAATAAAATAAATTACCACGATATTCTGTGGCAAGAACAATGATTTATCAGCAGTTAGTCTGTAGGCCGGAATTGTCATTTACTAGATTGCATTGTGGCATTTTCTCCTATATGGCACTGTGTGTCCTGACGGCAAGGTATTTTATTAACAAACTTAGGAATGAGGTGTAGTTATGACGGAGGTGAACACAGGTAAGTTTTTAGTTGTGGTTGCACCGTGAAATGAACATAAAATTAAAATCTCTTAGAATGCCCCGAAGTATGGTGTGATGGTGGTCCCATGTAAGGGTTGACAACAATATTTACAAGGTTATTAGGCCTATTGTCAAAGTGTGGGAGATGGGTTGTGAGGTTTTGCATGCATGATGGAGGCGGGATATTCATTTTGAAGAATTGTAATACGGCATTAACTAACTTAAGAAGCAGGAACTATGGCAAAAGTATCCTAGTGTTATCTTTAAAGCAGGTCCAGAGGACTTTGTTGGAAAATTGCTATAAAATGAAGACGTCATAGTCGCTGATAACCTAACTCTGTGAGGTCTGGTGAAGAGAAGGATGTCAGGCACTCCAATCCTTACTACCTTTTATTTGCTGTAAAGAGGGAAGGGGTGGGGAGCAGCCTATCCTGCAGGTGTACGCAGATAGAGGAAGGGTCCACTATTACCCCAGGGAGGGAGGTAAGCATTACAAGCAGTATGGGCATTGGGTTTCCCCGTTATGTTTTTGTTAATTTTGCAGCAGAAAACCAACGATTTAAGGGGTGGGTGTCAACTCCACTATTTTAAAATTTTAAACTTAAAGCATTTGGGTGGGCGTTAGCTTTGCCTGGGTGCTTAATGCACATTTTACGGTATTTTAACATGGTTGCCTTCTACATATACCAGTCCATGCCTGCTCTGCTGCTGCATTAATATTGTGTGGTGTTGTTGCTGATTCTAATTACTTGTGTGTTTGTTTTGTTTGGGGTCAGTTTAAGTTACTATTTATTACTCTAAACGGAAATTACACAACTCCACCTGTGGAACATTCACTAATGTTCTTTGTAAATTTTCAGTGAAAACCAATCCCGTTCACCTTCTCAGACTTCACCAACACCTGACTACAAAAGTTCACTATATTCAAATTCTAGTGAGCCATGACGTAAAGACTTTTGTAGTAAGGTGTTGGTGAAGTCTGAAGAAGGTGAGCAGGCTGGTTTCACCAAAAGTTTACTAAGAACATTAGTGAAACATTAGGTGGAATTGTGGAATTTCTGTTTCGAGTACGTCTCATATTTTCCACTGTAAATGGCGCTTGCCAGCTTTTCAATCACTAATTAATAATAAATTCCAGCCAAACCAAGCTTTCAACTGCCTATCAGCCAGCCATCTACACACATTACTTGGGAACTTGAATGATAACCTTTTGTGGTTGACAACAATATGCACTGGTATCAAGCACGTTGCTAGGAACGAAAGTAAGTAATAAATAAACATAAATCGCTGGAAATAATATTAAGGAAAATTGAAAATTAGCCAATATCGAAAATCATACACTAGAAATAACGTAGTTCAGTAAGTCACCTTTATGCACTTACGTTTCATCGGAGTGGCATCACCCGGATTCGAACCGGCTACCCAGTTCGCCCCCAGATCACTTGCATAGCGCCTTAATCGCTATGGCCACATCCTCCACAGGATGTGGCCATAGCGACTAAGGCGCTATGCAAGTGATCTGGGGGCGAACTGGGTAGCCGGCTCGAATCCAGGTCATGCCACCCTGTTAGCCAATTTTCAATTTTCCTTAAAGGAATGAAAGTACACATTGAAAGGGCATCAGCCTGCTGCTGTAAATGTAACTGAAGTTACCACAAACGGCAACCACTGAAGGTGGAGACGGCAATATTGTATCAGTTTACATACCTACATTACTTTGTTTCGTACATTTTGGTAAGAACCATTGCATAAACGCAAAAGTAAATGCAGTTTTATTTTGTATGTCACATCTTGAACACTACAAACACCTCACACAAGATGAAGATAAATACCGTATATCGTGTATTAAATGCCCATAGACTTATGCAGTTAATTTGGCAAAAACAGGGGAATGGGCGTTAAATCAAGCAGCATCAATTTCTAACCCTTCTGGACATCTATCACAGAAAATTCAAAGCTTTTGAACAATCTCCGGAAGGCCAATTTTTACATCCTTTTAATTGTTGTGAAGAAGGTAGGAGGCATAGGGAAGAGAGGCCAGGCCTTTGTGCAGGAGCTAGGCACCAAAGGAAGGGCCCACTATTACCCCAGGGAGGGAAAAGGGGCCAGTAAGAATAGCAAGCAGTACTACCTTTATTAACAGTATACAGCTTTTAGTTAATTTAGCTGCAGAAACGCAACAATTTACAGTATGGGCGTTAACGTCACTATTTCACGATTTTGACCTTAAAGCATTTTAGGGGGGTGGGCATTAGCTTCAACTGGGCGTTTAATACACGCTTTACGGTAAGTTCAGTGACTAAAAGTGATCTTTATGATGGTTCCCTGGGAATCCCCAAGAGAATAGCACCTTGGCCTCCAAGCTAAAAGGACACAAGCTCAAACGCATGGGATTTGAAAAAGTGTTCAAGAGATTAACGCAGTCTGGAATTATAGATTAGCATACATGTACAGCTTATTTTTAAAGTTGCCTAACCCCTTGACGAACCACTGTGAACACCTCGCACAAAAATGAAAATGTATTCCTTGCTGGAAGTCCAGCAATGAAAAAGTCCATTTTGCCGGCCCTCTGGCTCGGCCAGCTAAAAATGGTTTCTTTTACTTAGGAAAACACACATAACCTGTTAATTTAGCATTCATTGATCCTCAATGGATGTCTCCCTGAGGTTTCTTAGCTGCTTGTAACCGCTTGCTCGGTAACCCCACTGCGCATGTGTGTCGCAGTCCTCCTCTATAAAAGCGAGCACGCGAAGGCTTTCGGTACTTATTTTCCTCTTAATATGTCAGGCGGTGACTCAAGAGGGAGGTAGGGCAGGTGTAGGATATGTATGTTTTCCTAAGAAAAAGAAACCATTTTTAGCCGGCCGGGCCGGCGGGCCAGCAAAATGGACTTTATTTTTACTCCTGGAAAACCTACATAACCTCTAATTTAGCATTAACAGGAGGCCTTGTCAAAGTTAGGTGGCGGGCACCGCCTTGACAGGTTCCCTGGGTTCCGAGCAAGCTATGCCCCAAAAAATTTAATAAATTTCGCACTTTATTCAGAACAGGTGGTGAAACAGGAATTTGGTTCTCCTTCGTAAAATGTGGTGGCCCTGAAAAGGACCGTTGTTTGAGGGGTCTTACTTCCGTCTTGATGGTCGCTTGCTTCCGGCTTGAGGAGGGCTTGCTTCTGCTTCGTTCTGAGTGCTTAAGGGGGTTTGACCACAGTTCTGGCTGCGACGATTGGTCCCAGTCGGTGTTGTCCATCTGCCTGTCTTGACATATCCCTCAGGTATTGCGATGTGAAAGTTGAGTTGTTACGCCACGATGCTGCTGCTATGATCTTTTCTAGTGGGGTAGCGTTGTGATGAGCCCAAGATGTTGATATAGCTCTGAGCTCATGTGCCCTCATGAGCTCATGTGCTCTCATGTTTTCGCCTTTTTCATCAGCGTTGTTGTATGCCGCATTGATTGTTTTCCTGATCCATCTTGACACGAGGGTGGCTGTGGTTTCTGTTGTGGACGAGTCACTGGGTAAGAAAAATTGATTTCTTCCTTTCCGTACGTCTTCGTGGGTTGTGCGTGCCAGATAGAAACGTAAGGCTCACACGGGTCAGAGTAGGCGTTTCATCTCATAGGATGTTTGTTAGTGCCGGAATGATGATGGCTTTCGGAGGTTCAGAGGGTTTTTGAGTTTTTGCTTTGAAGCTGGTTCTTGGGAAGAGGGTTACTGAATTGAAGTTTGAACCAAAGATGCAGTTTGATGGGACGGTTGATAGTGCTTGTATCTCGCTGCAGTGAAGGCTTGTGGCAAGGGTTACAAGTAAACAGTTTTCCTTGTGAGGAGGTGTAGGGAACTGTCTTGCATGGTTCGGATAGGGTTTGCATCAAGGAGTTTAGGACGGTTGGCACTGGGGAATTGTTGTCTAGTTGTTGGACGTACTCTTTCGAAGGATTTGATTTGAGTTGAAATGCAGTAATCTTCTAATAGGGAGGTCTTATTTGCTGCTTTGAACACAGAGTTTAGTGCAAATCGGTAGACCAGTATGGTTGAGCCTTTTAACCCTTCCTTGAACAAGGTGGTGAAAAAGTTCAGTAGGTTTCGTAGATGGGGGGGTCGATTGGATTAATTTCCCTTTTGAGACATCAATGAAACTATCTTGTCTAGTGGCTGTCATACATTCGGTTTGTTGAGTCCCTATTTGCTTTGGAAGCGATGCGGTTGGCCTCTTCTTGATGAATTCCAGCCTTTTTGAGGAGTTCGATGATAGACGCCACCCGTGAAGGTTTACGGTGGCAGGGTTTTGGTGAAGCTTGGATCCTTTCTGTTGTGACAGAAGATAAGGTCGAGGAG
Organism: Lithobius niger; assembly: GCA_023313725.1. NCBI lineage: Eukaryota > Metazoa > Arthropoda > Chilopoda > Lithobiomorpha > Lithobiidae > Lithobius > Lithobius niger. The sequence goes on from JAHWFP010037423.1 coordinate 403,384, forward strand.
GCAGGCTTCTTGGGGTGTCGACTACGAGGTTCAGAAGTTATGGGAACCATGCTGCTGACGGCCATAGTAGAGCTATTAGGAGAAATAGGCTTTGGGATTCTTCTATCTTTTGTAGAACTTGAGAAAGAAGTTTGAATGGTGGGAAAAGATATAGCGTATAGGTTTTGCCACGGGTACGTTAGAGCATCTACTGTTGTGGCTTTTTCGTCTGGAATCAGGCTGATGAAGTGGGGAAGTCTGGCATTGTGTCTCGTGGCGAATAGGTCCAGCATTGGGGTGCCCCAGATGACGAAGAGATATTCGCAGGTGGACTTGTTGAGTGTACATTCACCTGTGGGAGGTTTCCAGTGAGATAGAGTCGGCAATTACATTCCTGTTCCCTGGGATGTGTTAAGGGTAGCAGGGTTACGTTGTTTTATTGACAGAAGTGGAAGATGGTTGATGTGATCTCGTGCAGCTTCCGCGACTTCGTTCCTCCTTCTTTCCGAATGTAAGCGACAGCTGTGGTGTTGTCGGATTGGACTTGAGGACAAAAGTACTGGAGGGCTAACAGGATTGCTTTCAGTTCCAATGTGTTGATGTGTTCTGTGTCTTGGGGGGACCACAGGCCTGATGTTTGAAAGTGATCCATGTGGGCTCCCCACCATGTTTGGGAGGCGTCCGTGAAGAGTAGACGGTCTGGAGCTGGTTCGTGGAGAGGTACAGACTGTGCCAGAATCCTTGGGTTTGACCACCATTGTAGGAATTCGTGAGGGAAACCTGGGTCCAACTTCTTCTTGAGGTCGGGTTGATTAATGAATTTAGCTCCTTGAGCGAGTGGTGTGGTTGTTGGATGAAATGTTGTGAGTGTTCCATGAAGTCTTCCATTCTTTCTTGAGAGGCGTTACTGTTGCAGATTTTAGATTGAATGCAACGCCTAAGAAAGTGAAAATTTGCGCTGGTGTTAAGCGAGATTTCGGGTAGTTTATGCCGAACCCTAGTTGTTTCAGGAGGTCTATCGTGAACTTTGTGTCGGTCTCTAGTTGCAGAGGATCTTGGGAGTTTAGTGGCCTGGATCTGTTGTTGGTGTAACTTGGCTAGTATGGGCTTTAAAATTAGAGCGAGAATGCGTAGTGCCGCGTTTAGGCCGAATGGAAGGCACCTGAATTCGTAAATTTTCCCGTTGTAAAGGAAACGAAAATAGTGACGAGTCTTGGGGTGTAATGGGACGTGTAGATAAGCATCTTCTAGGTCGATTGATACTGTCCAGTCGTTTTTCTTGATAATGAGGTGATTGTTTTCCAACGTTTCCATTTTGAAATATTCGTTGGTGATGAACTGGTTGAGGGGTTTTAGGTTGAAAATTAGGCAGTTGCCTCCTGATTTTTACGGCCAAAGGAATTGAGCTGTAAAAACTTGGCTTTGGATTGTGGCATTCTTGGATGGCTTCCTTATTTAGGAGTTGTTGAACTTCGGTTGACAGGTCATTATGCATTCGCGGCGCCCATTGCCATGGTGGTGAGCTTGCTAATGGCGGCTTCGAATGGAAAATTGGCTGAAAGCCTTCCTCGATTATCGACAATATTTCTCTGTTGTTCGTGATTTATTGCTAGGACGGTAGGAAATGACGTAGTCTGGCTCCCACTGGTCGAAACGAAAGCAGTGTGGTGTCATTGTGTGTTCCTATGGGAGCTCTTGCCCCCTGGTGAGGAGTAGCGGCTTCTGCGATAGGGAGTTGCGGCTTTCCTGCCTTGACTTCTGACTGAGCCGGACGTGCGGGAACGTGCCAGCTGGTCAGAACGAAAGGGCTGAGGCGGGTGACGCTTGTTCCAGTTGTCTGATGATCCTTGGTTTGTTGGTTTCTTTTGAAGAGACTGTTGTTCGGATTGTTTGGAGGGAACGAATTTCGGCTAGCGGGAAATGTCGAGGTGGGGTGGTAGAGTTCGGCTTTCCAGGGGATTGAAAGGGAAGTGCCGAAGTCGAGTTGCACTTCAGGGTTCAAGAATTCGCATTCAAGATACATGTCGAAGTTTCTTGCGTTTGTGGAGCCATCTCCTAAAACACGGAAGAAAGAGGCTTCTCGTCCCGGGCGTGGCGGCAGAGGGTCCTTATCAAGTTCGAGGGCGTCACCCTTGCGCAGAAGGGAGCAACCGGTTAGCAGCGTCTCAGTTGATTGTCTCAGTAGATTGCGGGGTTTGGCGTCACGGTCTCGTAGGGCAAAGCCAAATCCCGTCTTTAGTCCTCTATTGATGACTGAATCTTCGTTTCCCGTGTCGTCCGGAAAACGGATGCGTCTTGCAGGGTTACCGGCTGTGTGAGGGTCAGGATTCCAAACAAAAGCAGGCTCAGGTCGAAGGGTGGAGGCATCCGGTCATCGTGGAAGTGGGCAGGTGTAGGCGATGAACGAGCTGTCTTCGGATCGGTGTGGTTGGAGGCAGGCGGCCTCTCTCGGCTGTCTTGGCTTGAGGTTGACGCAACCCATTCCTTTGTGTGTTCCCGGCAGACTGACGAGGAGAAGGAGGACGGGATTTACAGACGAGAGCCTGATGATCGCAGTCTGTACGAGGTCATCTACTTCGTGGCAAGTCACGGCATTACGGCAGCACGAGGAGTGCGATGATAAGTCGAGTCACGATTACGGCGATCGATTCGATTCTATCGTTCGGCGGAGCTTGCGTTTTGCTTCTTGGTAGTAACGCTTGGCATCCTTGAAGTCGTGTTCGAGGGTTTGGAGATCCACGGCTTCGAGGCTCTGTTGACCGGCTTGAAGCGGAGAGTCATCTTCAGCAACCGTCGGTGGGGCAGTAGGGTCCAATGGTGGTCCCTCCGAAGGATGATATTCGTCGACGGCAACATGAGAGAGAGTGGCGGCAAGAGAGGCAGAAGGTGGCTGGTCGGTCGACTCGGCGGGAGTATTCGGTATAGCTGGAGAGTTTATCCAAATTCCGAAACGAAGGGGTTGGGAGACAAGAGCGACGTGGAGACGTTAGCTGGAGGACAATGAATGCCGAAAGCCTTTTATAGAGGAGGACTGCAACACGCATGCGCAGTGGGGTTACCGAGGAAATGTTTACTAGCAGCTAAGAAACCTCCAGAGAGACATCCATTGAGGGTCAATGAATGCTAAATTAACAGGTTATGTAGGTAACCTGCGGTAATAAGAAACAAGTTTTAGACGGAATCTTTAGGTCCAGTTTTGGCCCCTAACCTAGGAGGACAAGATATCAATTCGATCTCCGATATAGAGTATGTACATATGGGAATCTTAAAAAAAAAAAAGACGACTCTGACAGCATTCAAAGTAGTTCTCATGGGGTTGAATTTGTCTCTATTACAATAGTCTCTATTGAGCTACCTGTTTTATTGCAGTGATGTAAGGCATCGGAGCCTTGGATTCCAAAGCTGATGTACTAGGAGGTTGTGGGGGAGCTGAGCTCCTCACAATAAAAAGTGTGACTGGTCCAAAAAATATTGCTAAGCTGCCCCAGATAATGTTCTAAAAGATAAAGCAAGAATAAGTATTAAAAAAAAATACTTGGCAAATTGAAAACTTTGTTCTAACCAGAATTAGATAAAGAGGTGCAGCACACCTGTGGGTCTCACCAAATAGGGCATCTGCTCCACTTTATGAACAATCACAGGTGATAATAAACTGCCAATGCTAACACCTAATGGATTAGCTGAAAATTAAAATAAGGTGGGTTAATGATTAACTGGGACATTTATTTATTAGTGTCAGGATATATAAATGAAACTCAAATCTACATATAAAGGCAAGGGATTTCATGGACCGAAGTTGATTCTTGGGCAAAATTGACGCACGTTCGAGTGAGACGACTAAATTTAAAGTAAAAACACTTGGTTACCGCTATGTTGTGTGGCGTCCATGGCTCCAGTAAGATAGGCTCCAAACTCGTGTAATGCGGGTGCTCTGACTTTGTAACCCAGTATTTACTGTCCGCAACCTTCTCAAGCAAGTGCAGAGAAGAGCCACAAAGAGAGCCTTGAATAAACGTTTGAAACCAACCTTATTTTTAGAACGAAGAAGGCTTCCTGCATTCATTAAAGCTTTCAAACCCTTACTAACTAATAACCAGCAAATGTTTTTTAGCAAAAAGATGCACCAGTGCACTAAAAGCTACGGCCAGGATGTGGAAAAACCAAAACATTACAGTAGTTAAAGAGAACAACTTTTGATTTGCTATAAACGAATAGTTATTAAGAACTGTCGCAGTAAACAGTTTTAAAGCACGCATCGACCATGTAATCTTCACTTCCTAGGGTATACTGTTGTCCAGTAACAAGTTTTAACCTTACAATAATAATAAATAGTATTTGTGTAAGAATCGTCTACAGCTAACTACGGTAGTTTTATGCCAGCATAACCCGTTACGTCCTATAGAAAACAACAATATTGAATAATACTCACACAAAGCTGCAATGGAAGTAGAGATTGTACGCTGGTTATCAGGAAACCAGGCCTCTGATACTTTTGTAGGAATTAAAATAATGAACGGTTGAGCAATGGCGGCGAGAGTTTGACCCGTCATGGTGAGTGGAAAATGATAATGTTGAGGTATAAAATCTAATGTGCTTAGAATACGAACTATTGCTCCAAGGGCATTAAGAACTGCACCGACATAAATCTACAACATAAAAGACAACAGAGTTAATAATAACAAATTTATTAAAAATATTTATTTTGTTTGGGCACACACAACAAAAATAAGGATAAGAAGTCTAGATGACTTCTTATCCTTATTTTTGTTGTGTGTGCCCAAACAAAAATCGTTCTTTTGATCGTTCTTTTTTACTGATATTTTATTTTTTCATATATTGTCTCAAGATTGCTTCTCACAGTAAGTGATCAAAACACTAAGGACAAAATATTCAGGACTATGCTAATACTTAGACGAAGGAGGAACACAAAACTTTTGGATTTTGGGTGTGTTCGGGTGACTCCATCTATTTTTACAGCACTGCTGCTTTTTTAAGATTTAAAAAAAAATTACTTTGCCACTGATTTTGATCTATTTTAATCTCGCTTTTAGTCTTCTGTTCAGCAAAAGCTTGGAAGACTATAGCAACAATTTTGTCCCTCCATCACCTTTTTCAACTCCATAACGGTACCAGGTAGAGACAAACGGTTTTCACGACGATGATTGCGATGATCCTGGCTTTACATTGGTGTTGGTGCGAGATGTCACCATGTGTCAAGTGGCGTTAATTTTCTGTTTGGACTGGTTGTCATAATGATTGCCTTCCCCATCGACATTACAATCGTTCGGTGCAGTAAAAATATACATATGCATTTTCAAAGAAGGCTCAAATATTAATTGCATAAAGCTGTGATCCTTCCAATAATTGGTTTTTCTATAGCAACCCCCCCCCCCCCCCCATGCCGCAGCTAGCTTTTTCTATGAAGGGGTGCAAGGACATCATATCGGGCCAACAAATGAACAAATTTTGAATTTTGGGGGGAAATTAATTCCCAACTCCAACCAAGATTTTGTGAATTGTGTCTTATTTGGGCCCCCAACTGGTGAATTTCGGTCTCCCTGCCTCCTGGGCCCAGGTGCCTTGCACTCTTTGCACCATCCCTAATTGCGGCAATGCTCCCCACCTGCCCCTTGCAAGCTCTCAATGAAGGACAGCACACATTTTCCCAATATTTTGGCCCTTTATTTCATTTCTGCAATCTTTATGAGGTTACTCACTTCTTGATGACATTTCTGTAAAGCAAGAGAACACCTCATAGAAGGCCGAAGTATTACAACTTTGATGTTGTGCCTGATTAAAAGCTTGGGGGAGGTTGGCCTCCACCTTTCATTATGTAACACTATTCTCGTTAGAGAGACTAGTGTAGGCTATGTTAAAAATAAAGGGATATTTAGTAGGAGTTAAATCATTTTAATGCAACTGGTTTTATATTGGCTCATTAATCTTTTAGTGAATTAGCACCAAAGAGGAGTAAATTTCAAACGTTAAGGAAGTTTGTGTGTGGGAAAATTGGCCTTTTATGTAAAGCCCTACGACCTAGGTTGTGCCTCTCAAGTCTGTGTGCCACCCTCCATCCAGAGAAACGAACTTCACAAGGTATGGGTAGTATCCAGCCTTCAGTGTGACAAGCTTTAATTTATCCAGTTATCAGCCTATAGCTTCCCCATTAACGTAAAAGTGGACCCATCTTGTGACCCCAGCACAGATGTAATTACTTACAGCATACTTCAGGCCGCATTTGTCCACGACAACGGTTGCCACAATTCCAAACGGTATCGTAGCAACAAAGTAGATCATGGATAACCAATTAATATCACTACTGCTGACATTGTAATAACTTGCTGCTAAGTTGGATATGGGTGCGAATGAAATCCACAGCTAAAATAGTAAAAAAAAAAATTACACCAGTAAACATATTTGTTGCCTCCTGCCTCCAAATAGTTTTCAGTTTATTACCAGATTTGGCAGTTGCCAGGCTCAGAACATAGTTAGAACAGCTAGCTCCATGCAATGAACTGGGTCAATGGCAGCTTTTTTCATGCTAAAATTCTCAGCCAACCTTACGCTAACTGCACTACAGGAAGCCACAATTCGCTTATTCATTCTCCACATACAGCTAATAGGAGGATACAATAAAACTGTTAAAGAAATAAGACTTGTGGCTGCTAAACATGGACTTTGTCTTTGCTTGATGCTCTAACGTTAAAATGGTTTAAAATGGCTCTTAATATGGCTTAAAATGGCTTTGGTTTGACCTCAACCTCCGATGTTAAAGCCAATATGTTGACGCTTCATATCTCCGGCATTTGTGAATATTTTCGATTACATTCTGTATGTAAGTTTTGTTGGACTTGGCTAACAAACACGCAAAAATTCATTAAAATCTGATGAAGCAACTCTGATATCTGGACCTGAGCTAAAACCATGAAATTCGTTTTGGGCTTGTTAACACGACACGTTTCTACTACATTCTCTACAGATCAAACTTTGGTCCTATACAGCTGGTTCTTAGCTCATTTTACAGGTTTTGCTCTGTAGGTGTGCCCTTTCCATCAACCTTTTCTAATGGGTTAAGTGGTTCAGGGGTTAGGGAGTTCTAAACGACTCGATTGATTTGTTTTAAACATTGTTATTATGCAACAATGCCAATGTAAGACGTAGACTAATAACTGAACAAAAAATGGCTTCACCGTTTAGAAAAAAAAAGCAGAGCTCGTATTCCCATACTCACAGCTGTAAAAGTACACAAATAAAAACGGATTAAAGTTCACTCGAACGCAACAAACTATAATTTGAACTCCAATTCCAGGGAACAAGGACTGTTTCAATGGTTAAATCAGAAAGTGATAGCTGTATTTGTTTGAAATACTTAATGTCAGTGTGTGCGTGTGCGTCTGTAAGTTAATAATTGTGAAGAAGTAACTATATAAATACAAATTTCATGTACGGTTTAAAAATTAAATTAAAAGAAAAAATGTGCATTATGATATGTATATTAAAGGGATTAGAACTAGTTAAAATTTGAAATTGTTATTGTTGCTTTAAAGTTAGTATCCATTCTTTAATGAGTTCTTTAATTTATTCTTTAAGGGTCTCAAATTAACCGGCAGTAAGTTAAAAGTATGCTTAAGGGATTACATAACGTTGGCCTCTCTTACCATAGGAATTTCGCCATATAGGAACTTGAGCCATTCAGATGTCGATTTTCTTTTTTTTTTTATTTTCCAAGTTATGCTCCATCAAGAAGTAATTCCTTTTGATTACACAATTCGTTATTGTTATTCGTAAGTGTTCGTAAATATCAGCAGTACGTTGTCCATTACGTGTACCAACAATGCTTTCAGTACTTTTGAATTTTTTGTAAGTTGTTAATGAGCCCATCAGTTGGATGTTCCATAAACACTACACCCATATCTAATAATAATAATAATTTACATATTTAATACGGAGCAGGCGGCAAAGTCACCGGCCACGCCATTCCGTCGTACAATCAAGTACCCCACCCTATAGTGCCATCTGTTGACGGGATTCGCCTTCAAATTCGAACAGATGGCGCCACTTACCAAGCCTGCCATGTCGCCGTCTATTGACGGCCTTGGACTACAAGTTCGGGTTATAACACTTTTTCCAAAGTCTTCGAAGAGATGGCGCCACTTACCACACCTCCCGCACCGTTTTTGGGTTCGTTTTTTGGTATTGTTGTGGTACCAAGGCGGCCAACAAAGTTTTAGTCGCGTGGACTGTGCCATTGTCGGCGTTTGAGCTAAAAAAAAAACAACAACCCGTGTCTACTAAACCAGACAACTTTAAACCAAACGACGATTGGTTCTTAATGGCTCGAAATTGGCAGCCTGATACGATGCAAAGGCGCATTTATTTCCTAAATGTTCACTTCAAGAAAGGAGTTGAATTGTTTTTAAGTGGCGGCAACAATCGTTGCTTGCAACAATGTTGCAATGCACGGTACCGAGGTGAATTGTTTCAAAGGATTAACTTAAACATAGGGTTGCTTGCTTACTGAATGCTGGATTTCTCAGGGCTTTATTTTTAGCCTTCAGTCAAACATACGCATGCGATTTTTCCGGGGCTGTACCAAAGGGGGCGGCGTTTTCGGGGGGTTGCGGGAAAGGATGCCAGGGCATGTGTGTGTGGCGGGCAATGCGCGCTACCCAAGTGAATTGTTTCATAGGATTAACTTAAACATGGGATTGCTTGCTTACTGAATGCTGGATTTCTCAGTGATACGGTTTTTTTTTAGCCTTCAGTCAAACACATGCCAGCGACTTTTCCGGGGCTATACCAAAGAGAGAATGTCAGGGGACGACGTTTTCGGGGGTTGCGAGAAAGGATGCCAGGGAAAGGAGGCAGGCAAGCGTGTATGGGGGTAGGGGGCAGGAGTGTGGGGATTGGTGGTTAAAGTAAATTATGGGGGAGAGGGCATATGTGGGTGCCATTCACATGTTCGGTCTTCGGTTTGATAAATTTAAAACCAAAGACCAAACACCAGGAGGGAGGCGGGGAGGAAGGGGGGGGGGGTGCGCAGCATGCGCACGGGCACAACTAGTAATACTAATAATAATAATAATCACAAGGCCAGTCTTTAATGCTGTCTCAGTTTTGCAATAATTCAAACTGCCAATTTGGGATGGGCAATGACATTTCGACGGTATTTTGCAATACCTGTGATTAATGTGATGTTTCCACTCGTGCACTTCCAGAATTTCGTTGCATGTCATTGAGCCTATTGTTATAACATGCAAGAATAGAATGTTCTACTCATTATACGCTAGGTGTATTAGTTGCTTTCTGATGCTATGCTTCTTTAGTTATATAAAAGCCATTTCTGCTATTACTTAGAAATGCAGTAAGCCTATGGTTTGTCTTATAAAACCTACAGGCATAGCTCTAAATTTAGAATTTAATTCACGAGTAATTAACACGTGACTGAGCTAAGCTTTGTGATTCCCTATTGCATGGGTTATCGCAATAAAACGACAATATTGCCCATCCCTACTACCAGCAAGTGCCAAATATGGAAAAGAAACTAGCTGAAGAGCAATGAAAACCACATGAAATTTTTAAAAAAGGGCCACGTCATTCAGTAGTTGACGTATTTTGCTTTGTTCTGCTGTTTATAGCTTACAGTCATAAAGCTACGAGGATACTAAAAAAATTAGTGTTGAAAAATTACACTTGAATGACACAAGCCGTAAACATTAACGAAAGATCTGCTAGCACCAGATAAAACAAGGAAGGATATGAAAGAAGGTGCACACAATTAGTTGCTTAATACAACCATGGGCATATAAATCGCATGCCTTTTTTATAGTTTCAAATTGCAAAAGTTGTTGGTGGTTGGGACACTAGGCAACTCGCAGAAAAAGTAAATTTCTAACAATACAGTTTCCTCAGGAACAACTGTTTAAACCATGATAAATAAATAAGAGGAACCGAAGCCCACTCATGTGGCAGAACGGTGCTCTCAGTTTCATCTGCTGTTAAGTGTCGATTTAAAAAAAAACTGATTTCATCACTTTTCATCATGCAGTTAAGAATGTGTGGGGAGGAGGAGTGGGGGGGAGCAGGAGGAGGAAGAAGGTACCGTATAATTATTCAAAGTTCCACCCACTTTGCGTAGTGCTATGACGTAAAGGTGGCAGCCGATTTTAAGCTTGGGGGAGGAAAGGAGGAGGAAGGAGGTACAACATATTCAATGCTGCACCACTTTGTGATAGTGATCTGATGTAAAGCGGCAGCTGGCTTTAAATTATGTCACCATGCAACATAATACTATTTATAATCCTTTATTATTAGCAGAAGTTAACAAATGACTACCATACGACATGGGAGTACCCGTTTTGTAACACTTATTTTGTGTTCCATGCCTTGTTACAAGGCCGACTGGGTACGAAGCTGCAGGTGTTGCTTTCAGGTTCCCAGCCAGTTCATTCAATTTCAGTGGAATCATATTTTACCAAAGCAGTGTTAAGCGGTGTTAAGTATCTGGCCTATGCTAGAAACGGCATGAAGTCTGGAGATGAGAACTCAATTTGTATCGCAGTCGGCTTTGGCGTAACAAACGTAACTCATTTGTCACTCGGATCTACTGCTTGCCAGAAGGGGTTCGATTGGACCATTCACAACACAATGATAGTTTCACTCATATTTATTAACTAAAAACATACACAGCGTAATTTTAACATAGGTTACCCATAAAATCACGAATCTGATAAACATTATGATCCACTCGTTCCACAACTGGCTGAAACGATAGTATCCTAGCAATATAAGTATATGGGCTCTCCTTTATGCCTGTTCTGCTGCTAGGCAACGCAAAAAACGTAATGTAGAGGAGGGAAGGGCAGAAATTTCGGACACCCCCTGCCAAATAAAGCTAGGCCCACAAGAAGACTTGCCCCCCCCCTCCAGGCAATAATTATGACTGGATTACTACTTTATGTCCACAAGCTAAATAAATTATGCCGTGATTGAAGGATATGGAATGACCACACTTTCAACCTAACCTGTAAAGGTGCTACTTTTACATCCACTGTTTGCTTTCCTGCATGACACAATTTCGTTAAAATTTAATATCAAACCTTCAATCCAACCTACGCAGGCTATGTGTTGCAAATGTGGAGAGGACAAAATGTTTGAACTGAACTTAGTAAAGGTGAACAGCATTGCTTTACAAATGTCTAGCCTTAAGGTCTTGAATTACCATTAACTGTATTGATTGCAGAGATTTTAGACAAAAGTTTCTGAGTTTAAACAATTATGCCTTACGGAAAATATTGATTTTGCTTTGATTACTGAAACGTGGTTACAACCAACGATTACTGACAGTGAGGTAGTTCCCTCAGGCTATCAAATTTATCGAGTGGATCGACTGCGAACTACACATGGAGGAGTGGTCATTATTGCTAAAGAAATATACGATATTACGGTGGTGTCAGAATTCAGAGGGCATCTTTCATAATTCCTACTAATTAAAGTTCATGGCTGTAAGTTTTTATGTAGGATGCTGCTACCGTAGCAGTGACAATGGCCCAGACTCTGATCAAAACCTTTTGGCAAAATTGTGATCTTTACGCCTTACTGAACCTATCATTTTAGGAGGGGGTTTTAAGGCCAAATACATTAGATGGGAACATGGCACCATTGCTAATGGTGCGGATGATTTTGATAGTGAATTTTTGGACACTGTAAATGAATTGTGCTACACTCAACGTGTAATGCTTCCTACTAGGACAGACGTGCTGAATAATCAGCCGTCACTTCTAGATCTCACATTTACGGGCGAGGACTGGCCCATTTCGGATGTTAAGACATTTATTGCCATTGGGAAATAGCGACCATGATGTTATAGTCTGGAAGTGGAGAAAAGAAACTTTTTTCCAAAGTGGAGAAAAGAAACAACAAACGGTAAAGGAATTTCAAAGCTGGTCATTATGATGAAATCAGTGCTAAATTAGATGAAGTCGACTGGGAATTAGAATTGAGGATAAGACGCCGGAGGAATGTTAGTAATTTTGAGAAACAAACTACAGGGCTTGACGGAACAATTTATTCCGGTATACAGTGATAAAGGTGGTCGAGCCCCTCTTCCTGTTGAGATTCTGGAAGCCATCAAAAGGAAACATCGCCTGTGAAAACAATATTGTAATACAAAATCTGAACTCGACTTTGAAGGATTTCAAGAATGTCGCAACGAGCTGACTAGCGGAAACACAAACTTGACATCTGCAACAAAGTTCTTAGGAATTGTAAGAAAAACCCTCGTGTAGTGTACAGTTACATAAATCGTAAAAGACAAACCCCCAACAGGCTTGGTCCTTTGCAGTGTTTTGATGGATCTGTTTTCGTGTCTCCACATGACAAGGCCGAGTTGCTGAACTCCATTTTCTCACCCGTCGATAAGAAATCTACACCTTTACCCCCTAGATTGCAAGGACCAACACGCAACAAACTTGTGAGTGTGCAGACAATTTTCAAACCGCTTTTGGAATTGGATGAAAGCCAGGCTGATGGTCCGGATCAAATTTCGCCATGGGTACTGCGTCACTGTGGTAATTCCATTGCTCCGGCATTATGTAATATAATTAGTCGCTGCTTGGAAATGAGCATGATACCTGAAGAAGCCAATATTGTACCGGTTCACAAGAAAGGTACCAAACTGATCCTAATAATTATAGACTAATTAGCCTCACGTGTGTGTCTGCAAAGGTCTGTGAAAGGGCCATTAAAATTATATTGGAAAGAGAACTTCAGGAAAATAAATTTGAGGACACTGCTCAACATGATTTCGCAAAGAATAGATCTTGTTCCACTAACCTCCTAGCGGCGCGGAACAAGTGGACATAACATTTGGATAAAGGTGAACCAGATATTGCTAATGCATTTGGTAGCATCGAGCATGGTATGCTTATCAAAACACAAATTGATGATGGTATTTCCCTCGAAGTTATTAATGATATTCATTCTGCTTGGACTGATGTTAGACTTGGCATTACTCAAGGTACCGTGCTTGGCCCTAGAATTTTGCGGTTCACACAGCCAAGATACAGATGAGTTAAATCGTACCCCCAGTGGCAGAATCAGCGCGACGTGCGTCGCAGACAAAAAAACCTTCTCTGCAGACAAATGAAAGGTCTTTCTAACAGAGCTTACTACGATTACGAAATGCAAGTTTTTTAACAAACGTTCTATTTAGTTTGGATAGTTGTCGAATTTGCCTGTAGAACTAGCAACTTTCTTTTAGCAAAAGTTCCTTTGCCACGTTATTCATTTGCTCATTCATCTTTCAGTTCCCAGCGCGTTTCGTAGTTGAGATCGGGCAGTTTCTCTCCTATCGCTCCTGCTTCTCGCTCTGTCTATTGTGCATGCGAATGATATGATGCATTTCCCCCTATCTATCTATTAGACAGGACGACTTTTCCCAGAAAAGACGCTCTAAAATGAGTTCAACGGCAAATGTTGAGACATTTTGGCACCGGGCGATTTTAACCTAATTTGTGCATGCTGAATCTGAATCTGCTCGGTGCCAAGTCGAATTTCTCCTCCTAAGCCCGGAATTCAAGATGGCGTCCAAAAAAGTCTTTGGCTTCTAGCACCTAAACTGTTCATCCGATCGAAAATAAACCAGTTACCAATTATGTTTAGAATAAAATTTCCTTCAGAAAAGGTTCTATTCATATTTTTCGTAAAATAAACCCTTTTGATCGAAATTCATCATTTAAGTTCTATTACGCCATTTATGCATGCTATAGATACTACAGCGCATATGTGTATTATAATTCCTGACTTTAAACAACTGGAATGTTATTTCTAATTAAGATCCACTACCATAATTAGGGTTAAATGAAAGGTGAAGCTGTATATTTTCCAACAAGGGTAATTAAAACGATTTATTTTAATTAGAAACTGAGCTACTGCAGTTTATGTACGTTGTAGAGCTTTGAATTGTGCGTCATTTTACGGTAAATTCTATCTTTAAACTGCTGCAGTAGCGGTTCTAATTCTGATAAATGGATGTGATTAGGCTTAGTTGAGAGATGAAGGTATGTATTTTCGAACAAGGGTAATGAAAATGATTTATTTTAATTAGGAGCCAAGCCACGCCAGTTTATCTGCGTTGTAGCCCTTTAATTTGTGTGTCATTTTACGATAAGTTCCCTCTTTAAACTGCCATAGTAGTCATTCTAAATTATATAAATGGATGTAATTTGGCTTAAATGAAAGGTGAAGATGTATATTTTCCAACAAGGGTAATTAAAACGATTTATTTTAATTAGAAGCTTAGCTGTGGAAATTTATCTACATTGTAGCACATGGATTTTTGCGTCATTTTACGGCAAGTACTATCTTGAAACTGCTGTAGTAGCAGTTCTAATTCAGATTAATGGATGTGATTAGGCTTATATGAAAGCCGAAGATATGTATTTTCCAACAAGGGTAATTACAACGTTTTATCTGAGTTATATCGGCTGCTGTAGCAGTATAAAAGATACAACTTGTGATAAACTGACACAAAAAGCATATCACTATACTGCGGAAAAATTGTCGTAGCTTAGCTACTAATAAAAATAAATAGTTTTAAATACCCTTGTTGGAAAATATACATCTTCATCTTTCATTTAAGCCTAATTACATCTATTTACCTAATTTAGATTGACTATTACACCAGTTTGAAGATGGAACTTATCGTAAAGTGATACAAATATCAAACCCCTACATCGTCGATAAACTGCAGTAGCTTAACTTTTAATTAAAATAAATCGTTTTAATTACCCTTGTTGGAAAATATACATCTTCACCTTTCACTTAAGCCTAATTACATCCATTTATCTAATTTAGAACGACTACTGAACCACTTTGAAGATGAACTTATCGCAAAACGACCCAAAAATCAAAGCGCTATTAATGTACGTAGATAAATTGCTGTAGCTTAGCTTCTAATTAAAATAAATCATTTTAATTACCGTTGTTGGAAAATATACATCTTCATCTTTCATTTAAGCCTAATTACATCTATTTATCTAATTTAGAACGACTACTATACTAGTTTAAAGATGGACCTTCTCGTAAAACGATACATAAAATCAAAGCGCTACGTCGTAGATAAACTGCCATAGCTTAGCGTCTAATTAAAATAAATCGTTTTAATTACCCTTTTTGGAAAATATACATCTTCATCTTTCATGTAAGCCTAATTACATCCATTTATTTAATGTAGAACGACTACTGCACCCAGTTTAAAGATTGAACTTATCGTAAAACGACCCACAAATCTATGCGCTACAATGTAGATAAACTGTCGTAGCTTCGATTATAACTAAAATAAATCGTTTAAATTACCCTTGCTGCAAAATATACATCTTCACCTTTCATTTAAAGCCCAATTATGTTAGTGGTTCTTAATTAGAACTAACATTTAAAGTCAGGAATTATAATACACATGTGCGCTGTTGTATCTATAGCACACATAAATGGCCTAATAGAACTTTAAATGACGAATTTCGGCCAGAAGGGTTAATTTTACGAAAAATATGCATAGAACTTTTTCTAAAGGAAATTGTATTCTGAACACAATTGGTAAATGAACGGTTTAGGCGCTAGAAGCAAAAATATGTTTTTTGGTCGCCAATTTTGGACGTCATCTTGAATTCCGGGCTTGGGAGGAGAAATTCGACTTGGTACCGGGATTCGGATTCAGCATGCCAAAATTAAGGTAAAACCGCCCGGTGCCAAAATGTCTCAACATTTGCCGTTGAAAGTTATTTTTGGGGTTTTTTCTTCCAGTCTATATCGGATGGTTGCTGCCGCGTTACTTAGTCGTAAGCAACAACGATACTTGGACAAAGTTGTGTGTTTGCAGTACTGTGAGAAATACTTTTTTTTAAAGTCTCGTTCAATATCTTGACATGTTCCAAAAAGTAAAGTAACTTAACATTGTATTAAATTGTTGGATTAGCCTATCAAAATGTTAAAGAAAGCTTAAGTTTACATTAAAACATGTAACAAAACTAGTTCAGTTCAGTTTTAACTAACTTCCTATAAAAAAACAAAAACAGTCAAGATTGATATTAGTTTTTTTCCTTCCAAAAGCTATCGATCGTTACGCCTGCTGGTTTGTGGTTGTGCTTTCGGGTGAAGGACCAGGATGGGTCACAGTTTATGGCTCTGTTATTTTGGCACAGTTTTGCATGTTGTAGCGGTGAGATTCCGACGTGGCAGACAGAGGATTTCCGCTGGCGGATCTCTTGGAGCCAGTGCAGCTATGTGCCAATGTCGCCGTTGGTGGATAAGATGAGCCCTTCTTCTTAAGGAGTTCTTTCACGTTTAGCGGATTTCAGAACCAGTAATCGTTACCAATTTCTCCTGTGCCGAGTGAACAAGTTCCCCTCGCTTCGGGATGTACGTAACCACTTTGTGGGAGTATATCTTCCTTGGAAGGCTGTTTTCATACCATGAGGCGACTTTCATGCTAAGGCTTTAATTGACACATTGTTCTTCCACGCAGGGTAGGCTAGCATGAGAAATTTCCTTTTCGCATTACCAAAATACTCGTCTCCTTCAACTCTTTCCATCAACCAGTGCCTAAACAAGTACATCTATCCTTGGAGAATAGCAATATTCTGGTACAATCACCTGATTCACCAATGGCAACATTGGCACCAACAGCTCCGCCAGCGGGAATATGCCATGTCAGAACCTCACTACTACTAAGTGTACACGAAGCAGTGCCAAAAGAACTGAGCCTGAAACTGTGACCCATTCTGGTCCTTTATCCAAAACCGTAAACCCAAACTGGCAGGCACAAAGTACAAAGTCTCAGTGCATCTGTCCACCACCACCGAAGCAGTATACTGGGTCCCTTGCAAAGACAGTCCCAAAAATTACATCGGGGAAACAAAACCAAGTGTTTGTGTTCAGGTCACAGAGCATACGTAAGCTGACAAACAAAGCGCTATTGCAGCCCACAGTAAGAAAACCAACCAATGCATTGATTGGAAGAACATGGAAGTATTACAATCCAACTCCAGACAAGGAGCCCATCTCCGGGCTTAGAGTCCTTGTTAATCCAACACTGCCGTGATAAAAGACTACCACTAATGAATGCGCAAGCACCTTCCTAATCTAAGATTTTGCAGTTCACCACACCAAGACAGTGACCTCAACTCGAAACACAGTGAATACCACGCCTAAAAAGACCACAGGAAGAGAGCAGCACAACCACCACCACCTTCTGATGCAGCCCAAGCATGACTAAGGCCAACTGTGAAGTGTGCCGAATTCTAATTTGTGGATGTTATCGTTTTTCAAATTTAGTTGTTTGCAATACTCTGGGCTCAAAACCTGAAGACGATGGCAGTTTACAGGCTAATTTCGGTGGCCAGGTATTAGCCACCGAAATTAGCCTACAATATATCCCGTCTTTAGCTCATCTAAAGATGGGTGATGGGTCTTAACTTCTATCGCACCCCCATTCAAACATTTGTAAAATTATTTAGCTCCTTTTTGTTTTCTGGTCTTCACTAACTACAATATAAAGACCATACAACATTGGTGAAGGCAATACAACGTTGCTTACCAAATTACGTTTTCCTACATCCCCCCCCCCCCCCAACATTTACGTATAAGAGAGATGCCTCAACTACCCCAACCCTTCCGTGCCTGCTTCGTCTATCTCCCTCATCCTCCCAAATTGCTGCACACACGAATTAATTCTCCCGTTTCTCATAATTCACTGTTCTGGGTTTGCAAACATGCTGTAATATCAACCTGTGGAATTTAGTTTGCCAATGTACTAAATTTACTTGGCTCCTTTTTTTTTTGTCTATAAAGACATTTCAATGTACCTACTACGACATTGTCCAACTGTCTCCGAACCATCTTCACTCTTCCCCCACACATGAAGCAACAGTGGTTCTGTTGCTGCTGCATCGTTTATTTTCAAACGTTTCTTTCATCCTTATAGTACGACGTACTCCTTCCATCTTTCCCTCCTCTCCCACCAAACGAACCATACATAGATTTTTCACCTCACCCCCCCCCCCCCCCCCCCCCCCAATCTACGATGCACTTCCGCCCCTCCCCAATGTGATTCACTGCCTACATGGCATCCTGGGAGCGTCACACAGCCAGCCAATTGTCGCGGCATTTCTTATGATGTATTGCGTACATTGTGGTGAGAATATATTTTGAAAACCAAAGTATGTGACAAAGCCAATTTATGCACTTTGAAAGTTTGTCCGTGTATGGGACCAACCCTCTCCAATGTCGGTAGCCACTCGCCACTTGGTGAATGGAAATCAGTAGTTGGCGATCTAATTTGACTCGTTAGACCTATGCTCGTCGCTAACTTTATGCAGTTCACTCTGTTCTTTCTCAATTTTCCCAAGGTTATATTACAAAACTGAGGATAAAAAAAGGTTAAACAGTAGAGAAGTAAGTTACCGACTACAACACACAATTGAGTTTATAGATACATTCCTTCTGGTTGGCTTTCCTGTATGGCTTAGTTTTGCAACATTACTTCAGACGCGTGCAAATGTTGTAAATGTTGTAATTTTCCCCTAAAGAGAAACAGTTTTGCTACATTCACTCTAACCTACGTAAATGTTGCAAAAGTTATTTCGCACAAGATGTTCGAATATAGTGAGATGGTGAGAACGCTGCTGTTAAAAGGGCACGTCCTCCCATTGTTTTTGTTTAACTCATGCTCATGGTATAGCCCAGGTATAAGTTTTTAGCGACTACAGCACGTTTCGCACGATAATAATAAAAAATAAAAAACCAGGACAAATAATTGCATTTGCAATTCATAGGTAATGCTCGGATGTTGCCGTTCGATTTGTTCAGAGTTCCCCATGGGGCGCCCTGACAAAGCTACTAAAATTGTTCTTCTTTGGGCAGAGGCGCTTATTTTTTTTGTCTTGTGGCAGACCTTTTTTTTGGGATGCTGTGACTGAAGGGGTTACAAACTTCCCTACCGATTTCCATGTGCGCTTAGCAAACTACTACCTTCCGTTTGATCGATTTTCCATACCTCTCGTAATGCTACGAAAAGTGCGTCTGAGGTCACCAGCGCGACAGGGTTGGTGCCAGGGCGCCGATCTTCTGGGTCCGTCCATCTAGCATTGTTTTCCGGGCGCATCACTCTCACGAAGAGCAGTCGACTGTCGAGAAATTGACGTCGAACAATAAAATGAAAGGCCTTATACTCAACCAAGCTGAGGCATGCCCAGCCCTTTTAAAGTTATTTACTACAAGCTCAGACCTTGCTCAGCTCAGACTGTTTTAAAACCAATAAGAGTAAATTAAAAAAAGTTGAATGGCGTTAAAACAGTTGGTCCACGGAAGATTCACCATTTTAATGGTTTTTTAATTCCCCCGACGGTGGCGAGCAGGGAAGCCTAACTCGCAGACCTCCCGCCCGCCCGGATCATTTTTGGCGAACAACCTATGCTTAGAAGTTAGGTGCGGGGGAACACCCTCGTGAGTGTTCACGCATGCAAGCTAGGATTATTAGTTGTTGGGGAGGATGCGTCATTCGCTGCGATACATGTATCACTGGTGTGAGAAGCGATTTAGCGTGCGAGCAGCGCCCTCCTAAAAACGTTGGCGTTAGTCGGCGGAAAAAATGGCGGCAACGAAGCGATACTCTTCTGGCTCACCTTGCTGGGATTTTGTAACGGCCACCTACTAATTCCGACGTTATCGGCTACGATCAGTTTGCCACGGATTACTAGAAAAGAAAACATAAGAAACGAATGGCACCGCACACTGAATCTAAACCCTAAACGAATATTTTATCTTGAAAGAGGCTCTTGCTCGTATAGACCTGCCGAGCGTAAGCCAAGAGGGGCAGCTGCGTTGGCTTCCCTGCAAGATCAAGCCCTAACGGCCGCAGCTCGGAGGCCCTCCAGTGAGGTTTTTAAGTTTCAACAGCAACCGTCAAGCTTCCGATCGCCGGCGCATTCTCCGTTGTTTTGAATCACGCGCTGCAATCGCACTGAAAGCCTTCTCACGCGAGTTGCACAGCCGATGAAGCAGGCCGTCTGTTAGAAAGTCGCATCCACCTAAACACGTAATAATCCTAGATGCAAGCATATCATTATCATGTACCTACCCCTGTCCTTAGGACGCCAGCTAGTTTTACATGTCCAAGGTTTTAAATTTTACACAGCTTTTTACTAATCACGTATTAAAATTTATTACATTAGAAGTAGGATGGTAAAATGATGTTTTTTTTCTTTTTTCGTGCATTGCGTTCGATGCCGATGAACCGCTGCAAGTATTTCCGAAGTGTTTACTGTTTTTTTTTTCACACTACACTCAAGACTTACCACCACCGAATCTCCCCAACGATCACTTAACAAAAATACAACTTACAATTCCATTCGTAATGTTGAGTCCAGAAACAACAAAAAGTATAAACCATCTTCGAGTGTAGAGAACTAATTCCGTGTTGGATGGAGCAACAGGTGTTGGCATTTTGTAACATACCGCTCGCAGAACGAAATGCGACAATTACAACTGTCAGACTGGAAATAAGCTCGGCTGCGAGCGTAGTATTCATGGCAATCACATGACACGATCGTCAACAAAGAACACGCCTACAAATCAAATCATCTGGCGATGGAAACAGACGTCATAGTTACCGTGGAAACAGGCAAAGTGAATGAATTGGCACCCGTCACTTTATTTTGCTCGTGGACGCTCAGTCATTGGCTCAAGGCATGCTTCGAATATACTTCGAAGCAGCAAAATTCTTACGTCCCTGCAAGATCTCTGGGAAATAATACGACAAAAGGTTGGTCAGAGCTGTCCCGCCAAATAACCTTTGAGTGCCGTCACTGGGGCTTCCGGTTTGATGCGCGCATGTGCCTAAGTATTGAAAATTCGTTTAGTTGCTTTGTTCTGTGCGATATAATTCTTTCTGAGACTTCGTATAGGTAAGAAGTCATTTACTTCGATTGTCAAACGATTGAATTAATGTTTTAGCTAGCGTTAGCCACCTTCATTATTATTGTAGTCAACACGTGGCCGGAACAATCGCGGCTTTTTTTTCTGTGTTCTTGTCACATTGATCACAAAAACGTCACACACGGTTTGGAGAAAAGAAAAAAAAAAGGAAAGCAACATTAACATAATTTTGACCTGCTAACATGATCGGGATGCAGAGAAACAGTTTCGTTAGGACATAACTAGAATCTTTTACATGGTTAGGCCTGTACCACCAGGTAAACCATAATCAGCCAAGAACGGGTGCTACCAGCTTTCTCCTCCCAACTGTGATCATTATCATATCAAAAACCAAAACTGGTAAAAGGGGCCGCCAAGTTCCGAATGGTTCGGCCCTTCAAAGGAGTGATATCAACACACCAAAACATTCGCCAAGTTAATCGCATCGCTTAATAGTTCGAAAGTTAGTTGGCGAATGTTTTGGTGTGTTGATATCACTCCGTTGAAGAGCCGAACCATTCGGAACTTGGCGGCCCCTTTTACCAGTTTGGGCTTTTGTATGATATCAGTCCTTTTTTAAAAATTGTGTATTAGACTCAACTCCACTACTGTGCAGATGTAGAATAAAGTGCCAAGTCAACAAGAAATTGGTTTTCAACAATTTGCTACTATCTTTTGCCTATATGCCTAACCATTCTCAGCTTAGTCACTTCTTTAAAGGTTTTTGGTTTGGTTTTAATTTTGTTGTAATTTTTTTTATTTCGTTAGTTTGGGTGCATTGATATCACTCCTTTGAAAGGCCGAACCACTCCCAACTGTGACTACTATGATATCGTGTGTTCTTCGTATAGTGATCTAAAATGGGAGAAATAGCTAGTGGCAGCCTTTCTTTAACAAGGGTGCCCAGATCCCCCCCCCCTCCCCAAGACTATATATATAACTCTTGCCTATGTAAGACTATGTATATAAATAACTCTTGCCTTTTTCTTTCCCCGAAACTTTCCAATTGGTGTAAATAACCGCGGGTGTGGGTGGGGAACAAGACAAAGAGGCTCTGAAAACCCTAAAACTGAAAAAAATCATTTGTTTGCTATTTTCTTCAAAACTTTGTTAAGAGCCATACATTACATCAAGAATTTATAAGAATTCTGAATTACATAAAGCATGAAATAATAAACTTCCTTACTGACCTGTGTAGTACCCACATTCCTGTGAAGAAAAACGGCCCAAGGAGGGCTAAATCCCCTCCTTGGATGGATTACAACATCAGGAAACTTGTCAACCTTAAAGGTAGGCGGTGGAAGACTTACAAGACCTACCCTACACCAGAGAACTGGACATCATTCACTGAGACCCGCAATCAACTCACTGACAACATCCGCAATGCGAAAGTTTCATTTGAACAACAGCTGGTTTCAAAATGCAAAAGCAACAGTAAGCTTCTATATTCTTATATCCAGAGCAAGAGCAAGAATAAACCTTCTATCCACATTAAGCAAGACAATGGACCTACGGTCATCAATCCCCAAGATGTCGCCAACGAACTGAACCAATACTTCAGTTCCGTTTTCAGTAATGCTGGACCTACTCAACTACCTGATGTGCTCATGCAAACTAATGCACTCTCAGATATAAACGTCAGTGAATGCACTGTGCGCCGCTTGTTGCAGGACTGCGACCCTTCTAAATCCCCTGGTCCAGATAATATTCACTGTGCCATGCTTAGAGCTTGCGCTGCCACTATTGCTACACCGCTTACCATTGTTTTCCAGAAGTCTATTGCTGAAGCGATCGTTCCCGATGACTGGAAAAATGCCAACATTATCCCCATCTTTAAGGCCGGCGACCGCCAAAGTTCAAAAAATTATCGCCCCATCAGCCTGACATCTCAAGTGGCTAAACTCCTTGAGAAGTTGGTTAAAAGCCAACTCTACAACTACTGTGAAACTAACAGCTTAATCAGCGGGAGGCAGCATGGTTTCCGTGCGGGGTACTCTTGTCAAAGCAATCTTCTTGAGTTCTTTGGCTACCTGTCAAATGCTGTTGATGAACATATCCCCTGCGACGTTATTCTCCTCGATATCCAAAAAGCCTTCGACACTGTTCCCCACAGCCTTCTTCTCAGAAAACTCGAGAACTTTGGTATCACTGGCAACCTACTACATTGGCTTAGAAGTTTTCTCTCAGGCCGCAAACAACGAGTGGTTTATGAAGGACGTGCCTCAGACTGGGCCCCTGTTCTCAGTGGTGTTCCACAGGGAACAGTTTTGGGCCCCCTGCTTTTCCTACTCTTTATCAATGACCTTCCAGACCTTGCTAAATCACATTGTAGTCTCTTCGTTGACGATGACAAGTTGTTCAAGAAAACTCCTCACGCCGAAGATTGTGCCATCATCCAAGATGATCTTAACCAGATCAGTAACTGGGCCCTGAACAATGGCATGAAGTTCAATGCTAACAAGTGTGAAGTGCTTCATGTTGGTCCCAATAACCTCCATGCTGCCTATTTTCTTGGAACTGAGCAGCTCCCTGAAGTCTTTGAGGCCAAATCACTTGGTGTGACGTTTACCTCAAATCTTAAAGTCACCAAGCAATGTGCTATTGCTGCTCGCCGTGCTAATATGCTGCTTGGCCGCATCAAGAAGCATTTTTCCTTCTTCAGCACCACCTCCCTTAAAACACTCTACACTTCATACATCAGGCCACACCTTGAATACTGCATTCAGGTATGGAGCCCTCAACTTATTAAAGACCAACAACTCCTTGAGCGCGTTCAGAGGCGTGCTACCAAGCTTGTGCCAAGACTGCGAGCACTTCCATACGATGCTAGGCTCAGGGAGCTTGGCCTTACGAGCCTTCACGACCGCCGCATTAGAGGTGACCTACTCCACACCTACAAAATTCTGAGTGGGATTGATCGCACCGAAGCTAATCGGTTCTTCAGTTTGGCACCCTCCGTTGGCACTCGTGGACATCGCCTCAAGTTACAACGCACACGTGTGAATACCAATGTCGGGAAGCACTTCTTTTCATATCGCGTGATTGACCACTGGAACCGGCTTCCTCATAATGTGATTGAAGCCAGATCTGTTAATGGCTGGAAGGCAGCCTATGACAAAATACTTTCTGCCAAGCAGTGAACTGTCTCTGCTCATCCAACCATACAAGCTTGGCTTTGGTTCTGTGTTTTGTTTAAGTTTAAGTTTTAAGGTCATACATTTTCTAGCAAGGGACGTGGGGAGGGGAGGGGTTAATTAGCCCCACCCAGAGAAAATATTTATTTACGCCACAGTCCCACTGAACTTTTCCAATTTCAAAGCGGTTTTATACGATGGTGGGGGAGGGGACGGATGGCAGATAGGAACAACTGAAAAAAATTTAAAAGAAATAAGGAAAGGAACACAAATTAATAAAAGTCATTCTTTACGGGATGCGTTGATGATACGCACATACATTTATTTTTTGGGTCAAGTTCATACTACACAGAATGTCACGTAAGAGGTGACAGTTGTAGGAGGGGGGGGGGGCTACTAAATTTGTATCTTCATACCAAACGTGTAAAAAGCAAGAAAAAAAAACTAGCGAAAAAATAAAAATAAATAGGTTGGTCGGCCAGCAAAATCTGGCTGTCATAATTTCTGTGCTGGCAAATGGAAATGGGAGAAAAAAATAGGTCATCAGCTGTGTCCCTCTGTAACAAAGGAGGTGGGGGCTAGGGGAGGGAGTCTGAAATGAAAAATGGAAATTAACACCGTTAGAAAAAAATAATGCTAATCCCTGGAATACGGCAAGTTTTCATTACTGGTAAAACTATCACCGATTGAAAAACGAAGGAACATATCATGGCGCCATCTAGCAGCAGTGATATCGTTAATCTTTATCGTCAACTACAACACCAAGATCTTGGTGATAAGAAACTTGCTCTAGATGCTGGCCAGAGAGATAATATTTGTTGCGGCTGTTGTTAAGGCCAAGTGGAGAACTTTGCACTTCCCAGGATTTAAAGAAAGTTGATTAAATTTGGCCCAGTTATACACAAAGTTGAGGCTCGGTTGAAGGAAGTGATCATCGGTGTATCCGAGTAGTTTGAAGTCGTCCACAAAGCTGATGTTCCAAACTTGCAGTTTGGTAAATAGTCAGAAACGAAAATATTAAAAAGAAGTTGTCCGAGAACCGACCCCTGCGGAACTCCAGAGGTGACAGAGAGCCAAGGCACAAAAGAGCCTCTTAGATATACACATTGTTTCCTAGGAGACAAGTATGACTGGACCTAGGAAACAGTCGAGTTCCTAAACCCAAAGGCCAGCAGCTTACTGATGAGGATGCCGTGATCGATAGAGTCAAAGGCTTTGATAAAATCTAAGAAAATAATGTTCTCAGGGGATATCCCTATCGACAAGACTAAAGACTTGATCATAGGTACAAAGAAAATTAGTGAGGCAAGAGTGCCCAGGAATAAAGCCAAGTTGAGAAGAGTGAAGAATTTGAAGCTCAAGACATTCATCAGCCATAGTCCTGTGCCCTCCAGGATTTTAGAGGCAATAGGAAGAAGGCTTATGGGTCGATAATTATTGACAATATGTTGAGAGACGTCTTTCGGTATTGGGGTTACATTAGTTATCTTTCACTCAGAAGGGAAACAGCACTGTAAAGGAGTGGCCTTTACCTAAACTTCCTAGGGCTCCTCTATTAACTGATTAGGTGGCAGAGTGACAGGTAGGCTGCCACCAGGCTCAATCCTGAGTCCACTGTAAAATCCTTACTGCGGAGTCCTGGAAGAACACACTGAGAAGTAGTAGAACGAATGGGGATTTATTGTAGCATTTCGTAGAGTTGTTGAGCATACACAAATATTACAAGTCCACCAGAAGAAAATTACAGCTGAAACATCGGCCATTTAGAAGTAAAACAATATCAGGTGATTTGCCTTGAACATGTTGAACTCATGCGCAATGTTTTGCTTTAAAATGTCCAATAAAGCACCATGAAGAATAATTAAATTATTTACGCTACACACAACTCTATACTAGATGAGAGTTTGGGTTTTAGTCCTCACCGCTTTTTGTAGAGTGAGCGAACTCTGACATTAATGTCTCATCACTAGCTTCCCGGGAAGGAGTTAGGTCGCCCTCTAGATGATTTGGTAACGCGTTAAACTTTTAACTCAGTCAACCCTCGGTCCCGTCACATACCTCTAGATTACGGCAGCATAAGCCTCGTAGAGCCTAACCGCTACTACAATCCCGCCCTCCTCCTACAGAGTTGGGTGCGCGGTCGCGATACACTCTGCTCGGCGGACAGACATGGCCTCCGGCAGGGCCACTGGCAATGAGAAGAAGACACCCTGAAGTCGGCGAGCTCGCCTTAAGGTCCAAGCAAGTGGATTCCCAAGCGCCGCTCGAGCGGCCGACGCCAGAGAATGATCCTCGTACCCCACTGGTCAATTCCCGATTTCCAGCTTTCAGATGTGTCAAAACAGATCAGGTGACTTGTCTGTCTATCCAGCATTCTGCTGCTTCCATCTTGACTTCTGGTCAATATCTCCTGCTCTTAGCTAGGCGAACAGAACGAGCTTGAACTGGGAGCACAAGCCGAGAAGCACGGCAATGTTGGCCCTTGCGTTGGTTTAAAACTAATGTGCAGAATCTGCCTGTTGTCACTCGTGCAAAATGCACGACTTAAATAAACCTGAGTTCAACCTGTTCATAGCGTTACAAGCATTGAATATTTGACACTCAAACCATATTTACATATGTAAATATAAGAAATTAGCTAGTGCTAACCATCAAATTTTTAGGCCGACTAACCTAACAAGCATTCATAAAGTGCTGTCATTGAGACGCATAAATGATGAGTTAAACATTAAACTATCGATACAATGAAACCTGAAGGTTCACAGAATCCTTTTGTACAGTTTAATAACAAAGGGCAAAACTAGTCCCTTAAACCTAAACTTACTGTGTGGGGTTTTGGGTCCAAAATGTCCATCATCGATGTCATAAGTTTATTTTTCATTCATATAAATAAATGGGTAGTTTTATCTCGTATGTATTGCAACCTCCAGACCATAGCAACACATGGCTGAAACCTAGTTATTAATCAGACAGTGTCAACACAGTTATAATGCTGCAAAGGAAATCGCTATAATTGTTAACTGAATTCGAGGAGGGGGGGGGGGGGGGAAACCACGAAGGGGAAACCCAACAACACCGAATTTAAAAACTGTAAAAACCATAGTAACAAAAAGATTATCCCAGACCAGGGCTCATTTAATAACTATCAAACCAGCTGATTAGGCTGCCAAGTTAATTGTAATAGCTTTCTCCTTCACAGCACGTGTTAATAGAAGTAGAAATATGTGCAAAAAGGTTCAACTAAGGAGTCAGCACAGTTCTTAAGAAAAAAACTTAAGAGAAAGTTATTTCTTGTGAACCTTTGGCTTTCCCGTCTTTAATCCTTAAGAAAAAACGCAGGAAGTTTATCTGGCCCAGAAGAGGTATCTTTCTTACTTTTACGGAAAGATTCAGCAACGTTTTATTTTGAGAAGAAAACTACAAGTGTTGGATGACCACAAGGTCGAACACCCCAACAGCGCCTGGGCGGCACCCTTCCTGCTCTAGAAAAGAAGAGTGGTGCGAACTATCGTCCAGTCCTTGACTACAGATCTCTTCACCGCACAGATTAAATTAGACAATACCCGACACTGGATGTGCAAGTTGTTTTGAGCTGCTTGACAGGGAAGAGGTACATTTCTACGCTGGATGGGTTCCACCAGATTTCCCTGTATCTTGACTCAAGATATTGTACCATTTTATCCGTTATGATGGCTTTTTTAGGTGGCACGTGCTGCCCTTTGGCCTGAAAAATGGGACGGCAGAATTTCAGCGGCACATGATCTTTGCCCTGAGGAAACCTTATCGGTACGGTAGGTGTGGTCTACGTTGATGACATCGTAGTGGCGGCGTCAACCTGGGCAGACCACCTTCAGGGACTTAGGAAGATGTTTGAAGTATTGAACAGCCATGGGTTTACATTCAAGATGAAGAAGTGTCGCTTCACCAACCCGAGATGGTAATTATGGGGCACAGAATTACAGCGGAAGGGATCAGCATCGATGAGGCCAAAGCAGCAGTATTGGAGAACTTCTCACACCTGAGAATGCCCATCAGCTACAACAGATTTTGGGATTGGCCAACTACTTTCACAAGTTTATTCGAGACTTTCCGGAGACATTGTCTCAATGAGCTCCAATGGGAGCAACATCACACTGTTGCGTTTACAACCTTGAAATCCAAACTGTTGTTGTTTGGTGTACTCAAGCTACCTGATCTGACTACCCCTTCGTCATGAATCAGATACGTCGGACATTGTTCTCGATGCCATGATTTCCCAGAATATAGACATAAGTGTGAATGTTATAGAGTTTTACAGTAGAGGGCTCCTCGACAGGGAGGGGAGTCACACCACATTTGAAGAGGAGGCCATCTCAGCAGTGAAGGCTGGAGAGGTGGCATGACTATGTGGAGGGGACATATTTCACTCTTGTTACAGACTAGCATCGTACTCGGCTTCACACGGGGGTTCGTTTGACCCGTGGTTGTTTCCCAGTATTTGCTCGGTGCTGCCTGATCGTTCACTGCAACAGTCGATTTTTGTTTGTGTAACACTCCCCCTTTCCGCCAATCCTCTCCCTCCCCTCTCCCCTCCTCCTTTTATCCCGTCCTCTCCCTCTCTCCTCTTGGTTTCCTTCCCTTTCTCCTCTTTGCTATACGTAGTTGAACACGTACCCGGCTCCCGTGCTTGTTTGTTTGTTTGTTCTCTTCTAGGTTCAGTTAATGCGTAATCGTATGCTTAATGGTAACAGCTCACTCCCCCCCCCCACTCCACTCCCAGTCTTTCACTGTG
The DNA here is from genome assembly GCA_023313725.1 of Lithobius niger. Classification (NCBI taxonomy): domain Eukaryota; kingdom Metazoa; phylum Arthropoda; class Chilopoda; order Lithobiomorpha; family Lithobiidae; genus Lithobius; species Lithobius niger. Next base: position 432,238 of record JAHWFP010037423.1, read on the forward strand.
GCTTAAGCGATGCGTACCGTGTAAAAAAGAAGTGTGCATGCCGTCATGTAATACTTGCCCTTGAGATTACCACGGTGTTTAGTTAGAAGGATAATTGTTAGAGCAAATTGTTAGTCGAGGCAAACAATGTGCCAATTTCAACTTCTTTTCAGGGCAACAACGCCCCAGTTTCAACTTCAAGCACGTTTTCATTGTTCCCCTTCGCTGTCGTTGCGTTTGCTTCATTTCTGCTATGAGACTTTGGTTTATAATGTAAGATAATGATGCACTCAAGTGGGTTTTATCCAATAAGACATGAGGAAAACTGCATGGTGGGCAATTCACCTACAAGCTTTTGATTTTATGGTTATACATCGGCCAAAAAAGCTCAACGTGGTGGCGGCTGTGCTTTCAAGAAGCTTGCAGTGGCTCTGGTAATCAGGACATTACCGTGATCTGCTTCATTGACAAGCAGCAACTACAATCGGCACAAGAAGCGACCCACACACTAACATTCAGTAACTGCAATCAGTACAAGAGGCTGACCCACTTATCCGATGTGTTCTAGAGGTATTGAAAGATGTTCGTCATGCAAGAAATAATGAAACCGTCAAGTTTGTGGCACACATCTGGAAAAACTTTAAATTGGTAGATGGTATGGTGTATTACATCAACCAGCTGCTCCGGACAGGGGAAAAGCGATGTACAAACTACACCTGTGCGTTCGGCGCATCTCCATCATTATTTTCTTAGAGAGAATCACAACCATACTCAGCCAGGACATCTCAGAGTACAGAAGACGCTCAACCGTCTGTGATCAGTGGTTCACTGGCCGAATGCGCACCTCAAAGATGACCCCACAAGTCCGGGCAAATAAACGACGTTTTCAAAACCAAAACTGACTCGAAAGAACCCTGGACTTTGCGTGGAAAGGAATCCCCGCAAAGACATGGTGCCCGAACAGGGACAAAGAAATGAGATATTTGGTGCAAACTTTTGGGTCGAAAATTTGCAAGACAGAGTGTTTGTCTTTATTGTGAAAGTGTGCGGACGTTTTTATTTTGGTAATTGTTTAAGTTGTTGATTTCACAGTATGAACTGCAACGATCAATTTTGCTTTGTTATTCTTCCTCTGTTTAAAGTTTAACAGGTAGCTGAGTAAACTACGAATTTTCCCACATAAATTTTGTTGAGATTCCAATCCCTTTTGGTTCTCATGCCGTACGGTACTGGACGACTCCTGGCGTGTCTGTCACTAACTAATACCGGAAGAGAACGTAGCTAACCGGCATGGAGTGGGGTGAGGAATGCAGCTACTATCTTAGTTGGCCTTGAGGTGGGGTCCCTGGGACCCCTTCCAGAGTTTGCGATGGACTTTAAAATCAGACCTTCTCCTTTTAATAATAATAATAATAATAATAATAATAATAATAATAATAATAATAATCTTTATTTCAGACCACCTGGGTCTATATAAACCTACAAAAAGACACTACTTTACACATAAAGAAAATCGAAAAACCTAAGTCTTCCACTCGAGTAGACCCCACAATCGTGAATTTCTTGAATAGACGGGAGGCCTGAGTCAACAATTGCTCTCACAATTTGGTTGTGAGTTGTATACAGTTTGCCCAGGAAAGTGACGGACTTTTGTCTGCGGATTTCGCCGAAGCTGCCTACTCCTAGAGTAGCAAATAGCATACTAGCACTGCTCCAACTTGGCAGGCGAAGGATAAATCTGAGGCCATTATTATAGCAGACTCTCAAACTATTTAAACAGTGATCAGAACAGTTCGACCAGAGGGCAATACCGTAAATCTGAGTCACGTACGCTATGTATACCGTGGCCGCGACTTCCCAGCTGCATCCAAGAAACCATCTGCGAATGGTGTTTGCCCTTATGCAGAGATTCCTTCTTTGGCTAAGAACATTGGCATCGTCCTTCAAGGAGGGGACAATGACAGTTCCAAGGTATTTCACTGCTCAACATACTGAAGATTCTCACCACACAGCGTAACAGTAGGGGGCACCAAGTCATGTAGAAGATGGCAGTGAGCAGGGAAAAACATACTAACAGACTTGGTTGGGTAGAACTTCAGATCAAGGGCCAAACCAACCTCATCACAGCAGTTAAGGAGGAGCTGGAGGGCCAGATCGTCAGCATAGCAGAGGTGATTGATTTTGTGGCCACCGATGAGGAATCCTGCATCAACTGCTTTAACGCCTCGAGTAGTTCACTAATGTAAACATTGAAGAGGAGTGGGAAAAGTACACCTCCCTGCCGCACACCATTTGACACACCAAATTTTTCTGATGTCGAGGTGCCCCATCTCACGAGCATCTGTTGTGTACAAAGCCAGTGCCATAAAGTATCCACGCACCACCTAGGGAACCGACACGTAATGAGAAGGTGGCAAAGGGTGCTGTGGTTGACACGATCATAATCCTTGGAGAGGTCAAGGAAAGCAACAAACGTAGGACTTTTCCCCAGCCTGGCAAATCTAACAGTTTCTTTCAGTATAAAAATAGGTTGGTCGGTGCCATGCTTGGGTTTAAAGGCAAACTGACTGTCTCCAGTGCGGAAGCAACTGGTCAAGGAAGTAGTAATCGCCTGCTCAAAGATTTTTGAGAAAGTGGTGGCAAGGGCAATGGGCCGATAGCTGTTGATGCTGGTTAAGTCTCCAGTTTTCACCTTCACAACAGGCGATACTACAATTTCGGACATCATGGAAGGCATCCAGCAGTGGGAAGCCATGGCATTAAACAGATGGGAAAGAACCTCCAGTAGCTTGGGTGATGCAAATTTTACATGTTTGTTCTGTACTCCGTCACTGCCTGGTGCTTTACTATTGAGCAAACGCTTACAGGCATCCTGCATCAGTGGCAGGGTGAAAGAGGGCGCAGCTCCATCTGCGGTGGCCAAGTAATTGTCAATTTCGGCAACATGATCAACAATCGGCAGCAGTTTTAAGGATAACTAGTCAACTATTGACATCCCAGACATGTCTCATAACTAAGAATTCTTTTAAATTATGGCATTGATCGGCTAACAAAAGAAAGAATAACAAATCAATTTTCACTTTAGACACTACACGATTTTCGCGAAGTTCATCTAGACACACGCTAGTGTGTCGCGCCAAGTTAGGCAACAAACATTACATCATTTCAATTGTCGAGGTTGTAAACCACTGTATCCACTGTTGCTTTCCTGTCTGGTCTTTCGTCAGCAGCGATTAGCCACGACTCATTTGCGTGCTAGCTCGTCTGTTGATAGTCTCCTGTCCCTCGCTGGTGAATCTGTGTCTCGAAGTAGATTGGCTGCTGTAGCGCAGTTTGTGCTCGCCACTGGTGTTTACGTGTGATGATGGCCCATACGGCACTTGCCTTGCTCTGCACTATGCCCAGGGTAGCGTTTTTGTTCTCTCCGGTTTTGAATCTACATTGTGTTAGTCGGTAGTTGTGTTCTGTAGTGTTGTTGTATCAAAATAGCAGCAGGATGCATGGCTCTGGGCCGTTTTCTGCGTGATAAAATCAATATCAATATTACTGTTGCATGACGCCATACGTCAAGTGTCTTATATCCTGAAGCAGAGTTGGGCACATTTCAGGTACTTTGATAAAAATAATAATGCGATACAAAAGCTTAAATTGTTTTGAAATAGAGAGCAATGACCCACCTGACAAAAATTAACTCATGTAGGAATGCTAGCTAAGCTGCTTTCAATGCAAAATCTGACCCTCAATAACGTTGCAAATGTGTTACTACTAGTTACTAGCCAAGCTACGTAGTCCGCTCATCCCCATGTTAAATTCCATAGGGTGATTATTCATTGATACCGAGATAACGGGAAGGCTTCCAGCTATAAAATAATAATACTAAATTTATTACCAAAAATCGGCAAAAGGATATCAGGAAGGGATGTTCAGTATCCACTAACACCTGTCCTAAAAATTATAATACAGCCAACAATTGTCACAATTAAAAACAATTAAAATAGCTAAAACAAATTAAACCAATTGTCACAATTAAATACAATTAAAATAACTAAAACAAATTAAAACAATTGTCACAATTAAAAACAATTATGAACAATATTACAACTAATATATTAATACAGAAAATATGCATAAAACATAGATGGCTGGTACAAAAATATTAGCATCACTGTTGCATTAAGTTAAAATCAGAAACACTTTAAAAATTTCGAAAGATCAGTCTTTTTGACACAACGTCTAAATTGCTGTAGACTGGTGGAGTTTACCAACTCCGATGGTAGGGAGTTCCACGGATGCACCACACGGTTTGAGAAGTACTTTCTGCAATCTTTTTTGACTGCTGCTACTGTTAGTTTAAAGATATGACCTGTAGTATACACATTGCCACGAATACAGAAAAAGAGATTTGGATCTAAATCAACAAGTCCACGTAAAATGGATAATGTAAGGCAAAGGTCGGCATGATGTCGCCGCAGCTCCAAAGACTCAAGGCCAAGGTGGTTTAATCGCTGTACATATGAGATATTATAGCATCCTGAAAGATATTTGGTAAAAGATCTTTGTACAGATTCGATACGTTTGATATCTTTTAATAGATGAGGAGACCATACTGGACTGGCATATTCTAGAATACGCCGCACATAAATGATACAAGCTTTAATTAAAATTGGCACATCACGAGATATGAAACACTGTCTTAGCATGTATCCAATTCTCTTTGCCCTGGAAACTACCTGATTACAGTGATTAGAGAAATTTAAGTCTGATGACAGGTATACTCCAAGGTCCTTAATGCTAACTTCCGATTTGTCGTGGTTATCTAGTGAATATGTAGATTTGCAATTATTTTTACCAATTGGGAAAGTATGGCATTTTTGACATTGATTGGTAGCTGCCATCTAGTGGACCACATGTTTACATGTTCAATCGCTGTTTGGAGCAGAGTATGGTCACTAGCAGTTGTAATTGACCTATAAATCTTAACATCATCAGCGAATTTAGGCATTTTCATGCCATTAGTGGTGGTTGACAGATCAGAAATGTAAATCGTGAAAAGTAAGGGGCCCTCTACTAAACCCTGAGGGACACCACTTGTAACCGGCAAGTAGTTAGACAGAGAAGTTCCTAATTTAACCACTTGCGATCTATCGCGAAGAAAATCTCTTATTCATAGAAAGATATTACCGTCAATACCAACATTAAGCAATTTTTTAAGTGGTTTGGAATGTATCACAGAGTCAAAGGCTTTTGCGAAATCAATACAGATTACATCAACCAGTGTGCAAATTTCCATTGATAATGTCCAGTCATTTAGACAAGTTAATAATTGAAGTGTTGTTGAGCGGCCTGGCAAAAAGTTGCAAATTGGTCGCTTGGTACAAGGTTGAGCTCTTATAGATATTTCAGGATAGTATCACGAATAATCCGTTCAAGAATTCGACAGGGGGCACACGTGTGATAGGACGGTAATTTATTGGTTCAGCAGTATTTCCTTTTTTATAAATTGGAGTCACACTTGGCTTTTCTCCAGCTTTTCTCCCGTATTTAATGACGTTTTTAGAATCCGAAATAATGGTCGATGTAATTCAACTGCCAATGTCTTGTAAAAGGGAGAAGAAAACCCATCGGAGCAAGTTGCTGAGCTGTTTTTTAGGTTGTTTAAATGTAAGAGAATAGTTTCTGGCATAAAGCAAATGGTTTCTAGAATATTTTTTAGGATTGGTATATTGTTTGACTGCACATCAAATGGAACAGTGTTATTAATCATCGCATACAAAATTATTGCAGAAGGTTAAATTAAGAGCGTTGGCCTTGTCATTTTCTGATGTTATTAGTTTATTATTAAAGCGCAACAGTGGAATACCACTGGTAACCTTAGATTTACGCCTAACGTATTTATATAGCGGCAACTCGTTGTTCCCTCTTTAAGAATTTTTTGTTCTCTATTTATTTTGTAGCTTTTACACAGCTGTTTTAACTTAATATTACATGCCTTGTATAATTTAGAGTTGATATTACTTCTATCAAGTTTTAGCCTTTTCCAGATCTTCCTTTTTAGAGTCATTTGCTTTTTAATTTCTCTAGGTATTTTTACACTACTATTTTTCCGTTTTTAATAATACACAGTTTATTCATTTATAAGGTCAGATATGTTTGTGAATAGACTCCACTGGCTATCAACTGTATTGAGGTCCCTGAGACAAGAGTCCCAACAAATTTTAATTAACTTCACCCGTAAGCAATCAAAATTTAATTTACTATAGTAGTTTACTCTATTGTTGGTATCAGTTAGTTGATTAAAGTTAAGCTGAAAAGTCCCAGTATTGTGGTCACTTGTACTGAAGTGTGCAACAACATCAGTATCAAAGATAGCTCGCTCGTTATCGACCAATATAAGGTCAAGAATGTTTTTATTTCTGGTTGGCTTTGTAACTAGCTGGTCAATACCGAGGTCCAGAATACAGTCTAAGAAAATTTGTTAATTTGCATTTGATGTGCATCTGTTTCTCCAATCAATGTACGACATGTTGAAATCTCCTAGTACAAGATTAGTAAATGTTGGATCAATGGTTGACCGAAGGTAATTGCACATTTTTACAATAAGTTCTTTATCCCTACCGTTTGGCAAATAGCAACATGTTAACCTAACATTAAGTACCGGAAGGACAAAACTTAGTGCCTCGGATTCTTTAGAGAAGGTTACTGGGCCAATTTTAATTGAGTCGCGTAAGAAAACAGCAACACCACCACGTCGACCAGTCCGATCACACCTAATAACCACGAACGGCACATCGTGAATCAGCATAGCATCGGGTATGGTGTTATCAAACCAAGTCTCAACCAAGACTACCAGATCATACGTAAGTTCAAGTAACAACATGTGTAGTTCAGGTAACTTCCCAGCTGCACTTTGAGCATTAATGGGGCAACCAGAAAAACAATGCCCACACTGTGGCTGTAACTGGTTTTCACATTGTTTAACTTGCTCGAAAATTGGCCTGCAGGATGTAGCACGGCCACATATTCGACTGTACAAACCAAAGGTTGATCCAGTCAGACATAGATCTTGACGCTTATATTCTGTTAGTTTTCCTCATACGAGAAGTATCCATCATGATATCTGATTTAACCAGTATAGTGTGATGGCATGCTCCAGTAAGGCCTTTCCTAGCACTGAAAGATGAACACCATCCGGTGCTAGCAGGTGACTATTGCGTATAATTTGGTGCCACAGGGAGAAAAAGCCTAGGGATTTTGCCTTGCATAGAGAATGCAAGTTGCCATTGCATTTCACTAGATGCTGGTGGAGATCAGACATACTATCCCAATTTTCGTTTTTATGTGCTCCAGGGAAGAGGCCAAGAACACTAATATGCAGAGTAGGCGAAATATTTCTGAATTGGTCAATCAGCATGGCTAATTTCTTTGTTAATCCTTTTGGAGAATCAGTATGTACATTGTTTGTTCCTACACACAACACAACACCAAACAGATTATTCTCCAAATTGATAATGTCCATAATTAGTTTTGAAAAATGTTTAATTTTGGCTCCTGGAAAAAAAAAGGTTTTGGATGTGTGCGTATTATCACTTTTCAATTTAATGTGCCGTACCTGCAAATCGCCAATGATAAGAACTTTCTTGGTTGGATGATTTTCATCTGAAAAGTGGTCTATTTCCAATTCACTATTACCTGTATGATGTCCATGCGACTGTTTTTCATTCAAGTCCATGCAGTTATTGATGTAATTCTTTGTTCTCTTTGTTGAGTTTGTTTTACGTGAACCTCTGGCGTTGTTGCGGATGACGCCATTAATACAGGAGTCTGATTTGTCACAACTGGCTGTAAAATTTGCAAATGCAGTATGATCTTTGTATGGTTCCTTCTTCACTTGGTCTACGTGGGATAATAAGAGGCTTAAGTTTCCGGTGACATCCGATGGCACGATAGAGATAATGACGAAATTATTTTTTCCATCCGTCTTCACAGTGTTAGCTTTATCACCATCATGTATCATCACCTTACCGTTGTCAGAATGGTTTACTTTTGTCCTTTTCATGCTAATGTCAGCTAACATGGCGACCTGGTTTAGAAACATATCCTAAATTTTTTTTTTTCAAAAGTTCTGATACTGTCCTTCATCAACTTTGTAATGTGGTCCATGAAGAATGATTCTTCTGTATTAGTGTCAACAGGAAGTGTAGTTGGAGACCTAATTCTAGCTTTATTCTTCTGTAAGTCATTGGAATCTTCATGCATTGGTGTGTTATCATCATTCTTTGAGAGAGACTCAGACACCGCAACACTAAGACTAGTTAACGAGCGGTTTAAGACATTTATGTCAAACTCATGTTCTAGTCTATCGATGGAAATTAATTTTTTGATATGTGCTATATCTTTTTGTAAGTTTAGGACAGTAGTCTCCAGATCAATACAACAGTGGATTTACTTATGTCATTATTAGTTTGGTCCATTTTGGTACCAAGAAGTTCTGCTCCAATATTATGGTAGTCTTCAGTAAGTTCCAACAAACACAAACTATCAATTGATGAGTTAAGGGGAATGCTTAAAGAGGAGTCTGTTAGAGGACCTTCTGAGAAACTTGGGTTTGAGGCCGCAATTGGTGTGGAAATCATTTTCTTGGTAGAGCTTGCACGCGAGTGACTTATAGTGCATTTATTACATTGTTCCTGGTCTGTTCTTTTACCCTTTGAAGCCTGGGTTTTACGTATCTTTTTATTTTTTTGCCTTCGTACAGTAATGAAGACTGATTTCTTCTTTTTTCGGATCTTGACAGAGAGCAATTCCCGGATTTCCCTTTACAGGGGTTAAGGCAAGATTCATGGGTGTATAGCCAGTTTTCAGAACAGTGATGAACAAACACGAAGAGAGTGAAGCGGTTAAACTCAAGTTAACATTGTCCCAAATTATTGCACGCAGTATACCACCTCATCGATGTCCCAGAAGAAACCCCGAAAAAGTGACGAAAAAGGAGTGCAAAATTCAAATCCTTGAGGAGAAAGTGGTTTGGGCGTCCCCAGGATCCACTCCGGCTCAAAAACTGCCAGAAAAAAAAAATTCACTTAAGATTGTCCTGGAGCTGGTCTTGAACTGCCACTTTCAGAATCCGATTATACAATACAAAAGCAATATGGCAGCCTCCATAGTTCAAAAGTAAACACAATGTTTTCGACGATTGTTTTCAGAGTTTTAACACAATCCCCACACCTCCAAAAGTGCTCAAAATATGCACAAGGTATTCAAATTGGACGAATGGGTGCAGTACAATACGAACTGCGTACCTTTTATGGTTTGGAGCCTGGGGTGTAATGGGGATGGCACATTAAGTTCGAAAATATTGTTTTTATAACCATTGTTATAACCATGTCTCTCATTGGACGGCCAAAGTTCGGACAATGACAACGTGAATACTGACGTGCGTGCCTAGACACACAGTGTATCGTGATAAATCAAAACAACGTTGTCAAAGAAATTGCATTCACGTACCATTCACGAAAAATAAACAAACTGTAAAAACAAAGCAAAATAAACAAAGCCAAGAACTGGTAAAGAGGCCACCAAGTTGAGAATGGTTCGAAAGGCAGTAGCAAAGTGTTGAAAACCAATTTCTTGTTGACGTGGCACGTTATTGACATCTGCACGGTAGTGGAGTCTTGGATTGGTGGAGTTGAGTCTAATACACAATATTTAAAACCATTTTTTAAAACCATTTTACCTTCGAACTATTAAGTGGTGCGATTAACTTGGTGAATGTTTTGGTGTGTTGATAACACTCCTTTGAATGGTCGAACCATTCGGAACTTTGCGTCCCTTTTTAGTTACCAGTTCTGGTTTTTGATATAACGATTCACGAATTCAAACGACGAAAACGTAGCTGAAATCCTTAAGGGACCGTTCATTATTAATCAACGGGGGTGGGCTGGTGAATTGTCATCAATATAAAAAAAATTCATGACCCCCCCCCCCGTATTGTTAAAAGAATATTTTGCCCCCCCCCCAAAAAAAGTTAAATTTGTTTATTTTCATGAAATGAGTGTACGAAAGGTACTAGGCCTATTTTTATAGGTTGTGGGATGTGATGAGCTAAATAAATTTATTACATTGACATCATATAACTTGCTGTGTACTTCCTTTCTCACAATTTTCTTCCAGATTCTTACCCCCCTCCTGATTGTACCTTAAAAAAAAAATAGCCCTAGTCCCCCCCGGGTCCTCTTTATATGAAAATTGTCAAATTGGCACCCATGTCTAGTGCTCGACTTATTAGCGCTTTGACCAACTTCCTTACACCCCAACCATCCCTCACACAAAAAAGCTTTTTATTCTTTCATTGTTCGTACCGTACCATGTGCATTTTTTTGTGCCCTCCGCAACATTGTTGCCTTGCATACTTCACACGTGGCAAGGCTTGCACGTGGGGAGGAAAAAAACATTGCATCACGCTAGCTCCTTAGATACCAAACAGGAAGTCAGCAGGAAGCCTTCGTTGTTAGCGCTCAACAATACAAATATAGGATTTTCGCAGTAAAAGTGTTCTAAAGCACACCGGAATATATTAACGAACGCGAATGCTCCGGCGTAAACCGGCAGGGGTTGGCCTTATGTCGTCCGCTTTCTTAATAGAATACGTTATGGAATCATAATCAAAGTAAACAAGAAATGATGAAAACTTGACGTTTTAAGCGGACAAACACGACTGATTTGGCGTGCAACTAAATTCTAAAGTTATGGCGGATTTGAGAGTACGTAGTGCCGTGAATATCAGCCGTGGAGGCGTCTCCTTCGATGATATTTTGAAGTTTTTTCCGAATTCCTTGGGACGTTTGCAGAAATTTGTACCAGCAATCGTCGTGGAAACATGCACGCAACACCCGTATTTATCGGCCACGGCTGGTCTGGCTGTGATCCTATGCGCAAATTCCATAGTGACGTACGCGATTTGGAGAATTCGTAGGCGGTAAGTGGATCAATCGTTATGACTGAAATGTACTTAAAAAAAAGTTTTCTAGCGATTCATTTTAACCAAAAAAGTTACTTTCCCTTTTATTTATTAGGTTTTTATGTGTTTTAAATCGGTGGGCTTGTATAATTTATATAGCAACACGTTAAATTCATTAAAAAAAAATTACTTTTTTGTAGTTTTGCCACCACGAAGTGGGCTCAACCAGTGATACTCTTGGTGTGCCGGCTTTTTTTTTTTTTAACTCACCTCTCTATATACATAATACTCTATGTATATAGAGAGGTGAGTTTAAAAAAAAAAAAAGGCCGGCACACCAAGGGTATTTAGTGACGGCTCCCTGTGGGCTCAACCAAAGACCTTGGAATTGAGTAGTAAAGTCACCTCATCCGTAGTGTAGTCTCGCCGTAGAGTTATGAGGTTCGTACACGGTGAAACTCGAACTGAACCCGGCTCTATTGATTTCGGGGCTACGACAACTGACATAACCTATAGAACAAAGAAAATTTGGGCCACTGTTATATCCATGGTGAGCCAATGTAAAAAAAAAAAAAAAAAAAAAAAAAAAAATCGCATATTTGATGAAGAGAACAACAGCTAGTCAACTCGCGTGTCAAATAATTGTCAAGTACTGTAATTATCAAAGAGATAGGTAAGTGCTGATATGTTGTTGCATAACATGTCAACTTTAAAGGTAGGGAAGTTAGGAAACCAGCATTCTTCGGTTGTGAAAGGCTGAAAATAATATCCATCGTAAATAACTTTTGATTAAGTTGCCAAAAAACCTATAAACTTTGCCAAAAAATAAGGGAAACGTAAGGATAATTTTAAAATAGCAACAACTCGCATCAAATAAAAAAAAAAATCTTCATCCGACATTTCGTCAAATATTCTTACATTTATTTTTCATTGTAAAATCTTGTATGAAGTAGAGAAATTCTCCAAAGATTAGACCTTGCGTGGAATCCTATCCCCACCCACGCGAAGAGTGCCTTGTCAAAAAATGGCAAAAAAAGTCTTCTTTTGAAAATTTTTATTAAACGAAAAACTTAGAAGGATCGTTAACTCTGTGCAACAACTGTTTCAATTTATAATCTTACCTCCCTCCCACTGCAAAAAAAAAAAAAAAAAAGGCACGTATGTCGTTCGGCCAAAGTTTAAATAAAATTCCTACAATGCCACATGGCCAGGTTAGAACTTTAACATACCTCTCAACCTTACTTAGTGTGCTCCCCCCCTATTAAACTGTTGCGGCCACTTAACTAGGAACAGCACGATAGAAAATTGTTGTATCCTGATACATTTTGTCCAATTATCGCGATAATTGATAATATCTCGATAAAACAAATTTTGAGGCTGGAATAACCATTTTTTTTTGTTAAAGAAAAAAATAAACTTTCGCTGAAGCCTACAGTGCAATCTTCAGGAATGTAAATCGTATGGCATTCGCCATTTGGTCAGTATGGCATGAAAATGCACTTGCCATTGTCCATTGCATCCTTACCATGTAGAAACAGTTTAGCAGTTGTGCTACTACTTAGTGCTTAAATATTGTTTGCATTAAATTAACTCTCCAATCAGCTAAAGTTGCTAGCAACAGTATTTAACACTTGGCTGGAGAGCCCTTGCAATTCTGCACGCAATGCCGCAAACTGCTCGTTTCTAGCTATTACGGTTTCCGAGATATGACAAGCATCGGGGTTTGCACGATAATTCGATAAGTCAGAAAAAGTGCGATACTATAATCGACGAAATTTTTTATTGCGATATTATCGAGTTATCGATTATCGTGCCACCCCTACCACTTACCAAGACACGTCAAATGAAAAGCGCACAATTTGACATTTAACGGACATGCCCTCTCATTTTCAAGTTTCCCTCGCAAATAGCTTTTACATAGATTAGAGTGAATGTAGCAAACCGTCTCTCACAAGGGGAAATGATCAGGAAAATAAATAAATGCATAATTTACAAAACTGAGTCGCACAGGAAAGCCAACAAGGAAGCAAGCACCTTTAATTCATCACAATGACTATTGTGACTATGAAACTGAAATAAACCGAAATCAAAGGGCATGGTAGGTTTCCCACCCTAAGGGGTTGATGAATAAAATAAAATATCATACACGTAGTCCATAAACCAAGAAGCCAATAAGGCAAGGCATTAAAAAAAAAATGGGTACTATTTGAAATACACCCTAGGAGTGTTTTGTCGTAGGCATAATGAGCTTTCCTACCTTTGCACAAAGCTGTCAAAGTCACTTCCTCTTCACTAATTCACTCCCTGCCTAATGAATTCAAGCAAAGTGAAGTAATATAACCTACATCAACATAACAGATGAGTTTGGGGGGCGGGGGAGCAAAATTCCAGCCTTAGACAGGTAACTCGGAAACTTGAACCTAATAAAGTGTAACGCAATAGTTTCTGTATAGTAATTTTATAGCCAGTCTGGCTGTTGTAGTTAAAATACTAAGAGCTTCATCAAGTTTGTAACGTTAGCATTCTGGTTTTCTTCATGTGCCACATGGCAAGTACCATACTGTAATTCACCGATTAAGTTTTGTCCTTCCTTCAGCCTGGTGTGCCATGCACTTCAGTATAATCACCAGGGCCGGATTTAAGCTCTTGCCGCCTGTAGGCCCAACCATAATGCCGCTCTCCAATACCCCTAAAATTTCTCCTCCACCAAATTCTTATGGCTGTTCAATTTAGGCATCCCCCCCCCCTTCCCCATCGAGCACCTTTCTTAATTTGTATGTTCGAATCTTTTGTGATCTATTAAAAACTAGATTTAATAGAGGTAGGGCAAAAATAACTTGTACTTTGTTACTAAGCAAAGAAATAAAAAGTGACCTATTTCCGTTGCCCTTTGAACCTAAATTAAAATTTTTTAGGGGTTTGGATATTAGGACCTTGTCCCTTTCTTCCCTTTTTTTTTTTTTGTTATTCTGGGTGCCACTTAGTTTCACTTGCTCATAGCTACTCGTTTTATTTCGCTATTATGATCAACGTATGACAGCCAACCAAACACAAAGTGGCCATGCAATGAAAAGTTCGTAAATAACGTTACTGCGTTTTAAAGAAATAGTCAGTGGGCCCTGTTAACGTATAGCACCGATCCTGCACTCAATCAGTACTGATACGACATTTAGTTGATGGAGAAAAAATGTCGAATAATATTAGCAGATATTTGAAAAATGAGCCGTTATCAACCTCAAAATCGGTCTACATGGTCAGTTACTGTTGGTGGAAAGCATTATCGACACGTATTGCACAAGACAGCAACAACTTATTTATGGCGTCGTCTTTTGATAGGATGCGGTACACGTTTTCAGACTGATACGGTTAGCTTAATTCTAACAATGGATTTCGCCAGTATTTAGTTAATAAATTTCATGAAAGGTTGAACGTATGAAAAATTCGCACTCAGATTTTCTCACGTACAATTGTTTTAATCTGTCATGCCGCCCCTAAAAAAGTGCCGCTATAGGCCAGGGCCTCTCGGGCCTACTTATAAATCCGGCCCTGATAATCACCTCACCTTGAACATGCATCTTAAAAAGATGTAATAGTATTGCAGTCATCAAACTGTAGACAGATAATAATTTTTGATACAATCTCCATATTGATGAGATTAAATGTTAAACTTTACACCTAAGAATATTAATCTCGCCACTTTATGTTGCAGGAGACGTCGTCAGACATACCCACGAGGTGTGGCCATCTTACATCAGTACCACAGAGGACGATTTGCTCCAAGCTTCTCTCCATTCCCGCTCAAGTTGGAAACTTACCTGCGGATGGTGAACATTCCCTATGAGGTAACATAGACGTGACAACTCGATAAATCTCAATGATGTGCCCAAGATGAAAGCCTTTTAATTTTGTTTTGATTGTACCACCCAAAACCAAAACTGGTGTAAAAAGCCGCGAAGTTTCCAAAAAGGATTGGCCTTTGAAGGTAGTGATATCATTCAATCTGGGAAAGGCCGCCAAGATTAATCCTATTAGCCAAGTTAATCGCACCTACTAATAGTTCGAAAGTTAAACGAAAACTAGAAGAGTGCTACTCGCGGCTTTTTACACCAGATTTGGTTTGGATGGATATCACAACTTTCATAGGACTGTGAATGTACAAAAGGTTACACCATGTTATCTGCATCTGTACCCTTTTTTCTGGAGGAATTTTATATCTATAAACGTTCACATTTATAATTTTAAAGTTTACCATTACTAATTAGCCATTAGATTAGCCAAATTGACACGGCTTAGTTTATTGTACGACCATTCTTGATTCTTCACATGCTTAAGTTTCTTCAATCCCATTTTTGCAAACAGGCTAACAATCGCTGATTTTGTTTGCTTTGCTCACTCAATCAGCGCATGTCCTTTAGTTGTTTTGTTTATCCCTGCACCTTCCCCCTTTTCAAGATTTCGGCTGCATTAGGATTTATTCTCGACATAAGAAATGTTTTTAGTTGCTTGTAGTTGGTAAGACACGTGCCTTAAGACTGTGAAAACACAAAAAGTGGGCGCAGAGGCCTATATTCCGCTCTGCCTTTTTTTGAGGACTTTTATGTCTATAAATAATTAGTCGTTACATCAGCAAAATTGAGTTGGTTTGCTTTCTTCGTTCACGTTTAGTCATGCAGAAACCCCGAAGGTCACTGTTATTAAAACAGCAGAACGCGAAGCATTTTATTTTTTGGTTATTAGCAAAAACCCCGTTTACTCGCAGAACGCGAAGCATTTTAATTTTAATGTTAGCAAAAAACCCGTTTGGTCATGGATGCTCGTATTATTGTGTAACCATCATCTAACGTGCATCCCTTTATTCGTACGCAATCCATGGCAATAGATTTGCATTAGTGGGGGGGGGCCCCCGCTAGTAATTGCTAAATCCAATAAATTCACCCTTTGGATAGGCTACACGTTTTGTTTGGTCCATTTTTATCAAATTCGGGCTAACTTTTGTGGGCATGGAAACTGAAGCCACAGCGCTCTACTCTATGTACCATATCTCCATGATTTAAAGCTCTGTTTTGAAAGAGCAACGGACCTCGAATAATCATCGGATGTTGAGCTCACGCATAACTTAAAAAGTATGAGTTGAATTAAGTGATTTGAGTGAGTGGGTGAGTGACTTGAGTGACTTTGATTGTCCAAAAGTTAAATTGTTTGCATCGTCAAGCAACAAATAAAATAAAAAGTAACGTTGCAAAATTAAGGGTAAGCTTTGTTTTATGTATGCAAGTTTTTAGATTTCTGCTGCAGGAGCTAACAGTGCTAACATCATGAGCACTGAGCCCCAAACAGGGCCCGTAGCCAGGATTTAACCTTACCCACAACATGCCGAGGACCTGGGATCCCAAAAAAGATGGGTGGGGGGGGGTAGACACTAGTGTTGGGGGCGTAGCAAAAGTGAAAAAATTGCTCAAAGCTGTGCAACAATCAGTTAAAAGATCCAACAATGGTAAAATTGGAATTCTAAACAATGCACAAAAGGAGCCAAACATGCATTAAGCTTGAATTATCAATAAAATTTGTTATTTAAAAATCCTGCTGGCACCACAGCACTTTGAT
Source organism: Lithobius niger (assembly GCA_023313725.1). Classification (NCBI taxonomy): domain Eukaryota; kingdom Metazoa; phylum Arthropoda; class Chilopoda; order Lithobiomorpha; family Lithobiidae; genus Lithobius; species Lithobius niger. The sequence continues at coordinate 448,778 of JAHWFP010037423.1, forward strand.
ACCTACTGAGCTTGGTACTGGCACCGGAAGAACAATTTCTGGTACCACTAGTAGACGTTTTATTTTCTGGTAGAAGATAATCTAAAAGTAAATGTACATGTACTAGAATTCACCAGTTCTGCAGTACTGGTTAGTTCCTAGAAAAGTTGTCGTTTTCATATTTGTAACTGGATATTTTAAAATTGTATAGGGGGTAGGGGATGCTGGTAACACTAATACCGCAGACACCATTGTTAAAGATATCCCACTGATGGAAAGTGGTTGGTATTGTTAACCTAGGCCGGTGCTACTATCATAAGGCTCTGCACTTGCCGAAAATACTGCCACCAGCAAATCTATTAAGAAAGGAAAATACTTATATGTTCAGTCAATTTAAAGACAGAACCACAAACGATAGTAAAGTAGTAGGTTACAGATCAGAGTAGGTTAATTTGGAACCCAAATCGGATTTCTGCCACAGTATTCACATGAACAAACCATACTTCAACCAATCATTACTTGAACAATAAAAGTTCACAACAAGTTCGTAAGGTATTAATTACCGCTTCTCAATAGAAAGATGTAAATGACACATAATTTTAACGTTACAACAATGCCCATCACGCTTACCACACGTGCCATGTGTGGCCGTGCGTGCTCTGGCTATGGCTCTGTCCCCAAATTAGTGCCTTGCTTTGTAAGGGACGGCTACCGTATATTACAATGCAAAGTAGCTTTTGGAACTTGTAAAGTATAATAGTTTGAAAAATTGCAATATACTTTGCAATCACTACCTGGGTAAAAATCACTACCTGGTGTTGAATGCATGCTTTTCCTTACTTGCTTTTACTTACTGGCCAATTTCAGACTTGTTTTGAAGAACCTATTGGTAACAACGGGTTTTGCCCGTGGATCACATACAATGGTGAAGATGTGTATGGTGCTCAGGCCAGCTTGGACTACTTAAATGATCGCTTATGCCTGAATACTGACAAGGGCTTATCCGAAGAAGCAAAAGCCGTAGCTCGTTCCATCCGAATAATGATTGAAGATCACTTGTACTGGTAAGAATACAAACTTAATATGCATCCATTTAAATTTACGAAGTTTGGGCCGATCCCGATATTTGCAGTACTCATAGAAACATGATCGGTAATAAATCAAACCAAAAATATTTTCGCTGCTCGCGACCCTATTTTGACGTTTCAATGCACCATTTAGAAGTTTTTCGTCAGCTTACCAATGGTCCAAACCCCAAGCTGCTATCTCTTACTTTTTAGAAGGGCAAAATGTTCAGGTGAGGTTTTGTTAATGTCTAGTTATACGAATAATACAAAAATTACCAAAACCTCATTGGGGAGTGGACAGACACGGAAGGTCTTAGGGACACTAATACTGCGCCATGGCGTAAATGGACAAAGGGCATTATTGGCATATTGTAAGGAGGCAGGGGATGCTTCAAGAATTTTAACAAAATAACAAGCGATTCGGAATCCAACAAATGACTGAAGACATTGACAGAGCATGCATTAAGTTTCAGCATCAAGAAAATTCCAAACTCTAAACTACAAACAGAAAGGAAAAAAAAAACCAACGACAGTCTAGTCTAGCAGCAGGGACAGCAAGCTTTAAAGACATGTTCACATGTCCAACCAATCAAAGGGGCTAAGTCGACAAGGGTAGCTCAACCACGATTAAAGGATCAAGTGAAGGCAATGGAAAGCTCCCAGAAGTTGATCGAAATGTTCTGGCACGTGGATTATTAGACTTGAGTGGTTTATTTTAGCACAAGTTGGGTAGTAGCTGGTGTTCGACTGATTTAAAAAAAAAATGTTTGCATTGGACCGGCTCACTGTAACCAAGCCATTGCCAACCGGTTTAGGCTTTGTATTAAAAACTTGAAAACTTTTTCATCATGAAATTATTTTAGCAATTTAAGCCAATAATTAAAATAAAGAGTGCATTTATGTTTTGATTTATTTAAGCAATAAGATTTCAAAGTTTTTTCAAACCTCCTTCAATAGTAGATGTTTTGGTTAATTGGGAATTGGTATCGGTCAGTTAGTCTACTTTTAATGATCGGGTGAATAAAAGCTGATCGGCCCATCCTAAAAATGTAATATTACAGAGGGTCGTTTCATGTTTATATTACAGTAAATAGATGGAGTTCTTTACAATGTAAGTACACGACATTTTTAGAGACAATATGTCTAATTCGATCTTCACCAAGGTCAAGATATCTGATCTTCACGAACTGGATAACTACAGTATCGTGCAAATTTTCGACAGCTTTAGCAATTTGGTGGTATAACTGCTTCTCATCTGTCTTCGTCAGGCACCAAGTTTCAGTCCGTTCTCTGTTTACAACTAAATCATCATTGTGTTTTGAATAATGGCACCTGCCGTATTTATGATGTTGCTCACTCCAATGTGTTTCTTGGTGTGCGCTAACCTCTCTGCTGACTAAATGGCTAACGATGGGATTCGATGGCCCTTGTAAATGAATTAATTTCTTGTGCTTTCTGGTGTTTTCAACAATAACTAGGAATTCCAGTCCTCGTAGATGTGCGTCACTCCTGTTGTTAGAAATTAGGACCATATCATTATTTCTCCAGTCAATCGGATGCATTGTCTCCATGCAGTGGGTGGCTATGCTGCTTGTTTCTACTGAGTTTCATGCATGTGCTTGGTGGCGTTTTACTCTCGTATGGATTCCTTTTCTGGGTTCATCTGTATATGTTGCTTCACACCTACCGCATGGAATCCTATATACTCCTTTCCTTGTATGGCTCATATTCTTAGGACTGTTTTCTTGTACTTCTGTTGCTGCATCGGTCTCCTTCGCCTTGTTTCCAGTCCTTCAGCTGCTCTTTCAGTTTTTTTCCCATTTTTCAGGTGGTAAATGTTGATTCCACTTGTTTTATGGACTCGCTGTGCGCCACTGCTGGCCACATGCACGTGAGCATAAAGGAAAATTCACCGAGATGGACTACCCACCGGGGTTCCTGAATAAATTGATGAAAGAAGCGATTGGAGTTAAGCAAGGGGGGAACAGCAACAATGCAAGGAAGGTGAGAAACCTGGAAAAGAAATGGGAAGACCAATAAGAGTAGGAATAACATACCTGAGAGGTGTCAGCAATGGCGTACAGTGAGTCCTAAAAGCATGTGGAATAGACACTACCTGAAAAATAGAAAAAAGCTGAAGGAGACCGATCCAGATACAGAAGTACAAGAAAACTTCCCCATGAATATGAGCCAGATGATGACATAGAAGAAATGCTGAAAGAAGTCCCTACTACTAGGGAAGGAGTATATAGGATCCCATGCGGTGGGTGTGAAGCAACATATACAGGTGAAACCAGAAAAGGAATCCATGCGAGAGTAAAACAACAGCATGCAGACACACGAAACAAAGTAGAAACCAGCAGTATAGCCACCCACTGCATGGAGATAAAGCATCCGATTGACTGGAGAAATACTAAAACGCTCCTAATTTCTAACAAGTGTCACACATCTGCGAGGACTGGAGTCCCTAGCTATTGTTGAACACATCAGAAAGCACAAGAAGTTAATGAATTTACAAGGGCCGTAGAATCCCACAATTAGCCATTTAGTCAGCAGAGAGGTTAGCACGCACCTAGAAACACATTGGAGCGAGCAACATCATCATCGCTACGACGGGCGCCATTATTCAAAACAAAAAACGACGATGTAGTTGTAAACAGAGAACGGACTGAAGTTTAGGGCCTGACGAAGACAGATGAGAAGCAGTTATACCATCAAATTGCTTAAGCTGTCGAAAATTCACAGGGTATTGTGGTGATGAAGTTTTTGAAGATCAGATATCTTGACCTTGGTGAAGATGAATTTGTAAATCGAATTAGACATGTCTCTAAAAATGTTGATATTAAAAGTTTGCCTTTAAATAAATTAACCTGTGGCCCTCATGGCCATGTGAAACACAAACTAGTTAGTCACTGAACTTGCACTCAACTGCCAACTCCTCTCCAAAATTTTGACCTTATGGGAAAGGTATATAAATGCTCTTTCCAGCATCAGATATACGTACAACAGGATTAAAATAAGACTGAAAGACTTAAAAGACAGTGCAGCAATCAAAAGTAACAAGAATGTGTATTTCATCTTAAATAGTCCGGTGCTACGCAAATGGACACAGTTCATTGTAGTAAAGCATTTTATTAGTCTTGTTAGCACTCTGTTTCGGAACAGCTCAATTTCTTTCATGTCGTGTCTTGAATAAGGAATGGGTTACTTAATTAGCATAATTACACTCACCTATCCTGATTAGGAAGTGTGTGGAAACTTCAAACGAAATGTCTAGTACAAAAGCAATCGACTACATCTCTGTGCACTACCTCTCAGATGAACCTATTAACATCCCTGTACCCTAATCGGATATAGTGAAGGACCAGTTGAACGTTGTAATAAATTCGCACGAAAAGAATTACTAACACAACAGCCCACGAACCATGTACTAATTAGCAAAGTCTCTGGTAGTTCGAAAGTTGGAAATTGTAATAATTTCATACACAATGTACAATGAGGCATATACAAATGACATAGCTCCGCCCATACTTGCATTAATTTTTTGGGGGGACTTCAGCAGATTACTACTTTTACAACGAGCTTGATTACATCTACATATCCTAATTATAATCAGCCAGTGAAGCAGTTTAGTGATTAAGATAAAGCCTACAGAAACGGTCTCGGCTCTGTCTCTAATTGCAGTAAATTGACCTTGTAGGACAAGCCTAATAATTACGCGCGTAAATAAAACAGCAAGGAGTCTTATTTTTAGTTTGGTTACGTTGTGGGTCTGTCCATCCGTTATTTTTATTTGTATTGCTCCAAAATGTACATTACCTGTAAATTTAGCTTTTTTATTCTCATACTTTTCCCTCTAGAACACCAGCTAGGTCGCTGACGTGCACATGTGCCCTCTCTCCATGTAGGTATACTGTATAAACGCTTAAGACATGCAAAATTCGGCTTTTATTTTCTAGCACTCGTCTTGTCCAGACGCATGTTCCTCTTTTCCCTCTACCATGCATTGTGACTCTACCGTAAGGGGAAAGTGAAGCGAAGGTTGCATCATGGCCAAAGCATGTGCCTCTTTCAAGAAACTGCCAAGAAAGAGTATCTCTCCGCCCTGGACCGGCTCTGGCTCCCACAGTGTGTCTCCGGGCCTTGTGCTTCCCCATCTGGCAATGTCTTGACAAAGTTTCAGACCTTCACTTCCATCGACACAGATGCTAATAATGTCTCCTGTGAAGCTGCTTGCTGTCGATCATCGGGCTTCCCCCAGTACCAGCACCTCGCTGCATCTCTGTCCGTCACTATACTGGACATGACTGCCAGTGGTGGTTCCAGTTGTGGGTTGGGGGTGCCGCCACAACCCCATGCTCCAATTTTGAACATTCTGGCACCCCCTTGTCTATACTGGTGGCTGGCTCGGCACCCCTCTGATGTGATAAACTCACCACGCCCAAAGTCTAGATCTGCCACTGATGACTTGTAAAATATAAGCAGCATCCCAAGAATTATTACAATCGTGCAGATGGTGACGTCCAACGTTGTAGAGTAAACAAGTTCGAATGCTCGTGATGTTACTGCACAAGTTCGTGAACTAGCTCAATAATTTCCAGTGACAGAGCAACAGGCATATTTAACTAAAAGGGTGACAAAAAAAGGAATGTAAATTAGCAAACACAATGCATTTTACACGAACTTAAAATTAGCTCAACAGCCTGCCCATGCTCCTGGTGGGGTGGGGACAATTTATTAATCAGATTTTTTTTTTTAATACTGCTTAAACTGCTACAGTTTTTCAACTACTTAATGCTACCTCGCAACCAAAAGCTTAAACAGTACACAATCCTGTTAGTAATATTTTATATCGTAATAGGTGTGTTGCACTCTACCAGTGGCATTATGACACATCACGGCAAATCAACAATGCAGTACAAGCCAATTTGTTGTTCCGGGCATTTGTTCGGCCACTGGTAGCAAGCAGTGTCAGGCAGTCTGCGTACCGACATGGCATTGGCCGAAATTCTCAAGGACAAATCTTGGAGATGGGCCTAGATGACATGCATGCCATCTCTCAGTTCCTAGGTAAGTGTAGTGACAAAATCAAAGCTTTATGCAAATAATAACTTAAGGCCATTGCCGTTTTGTGCTAGTTAAACAATGGCTTGATTTTAATGTCCATCTTAAATGTTTCTTGGAGTTTATACAAACTTTATAGCTGTGCGTCATCCTTTATCTGTATGTGGGTCACCGTAGAGAAATTGCTGAATTGCTGTTGACTTGATACTGAACTATTTTAACAATCATGCTAGCTAGGGGTTCTGACAGATATTTGGATATTCCTTTGTTAAGAGCATATTCAAAAAGGATATATTCCGTTTGAAAAAATTGTATTTATTTTAGAGTTGTGTTTTTCCGTGGACTTGTCTCAGTCTGTCCCCAATACGCTTTTTTCCCTTCCAACTACACTATAGCAGAAATGGTCCATGTATTTTCGATTGCACACTTACAAAATGAAGGGAGGTAGGACGTGTGGCAACTTGCAACATCTTTTGTCCCCTCCCTTTGGTCATGAATGATTATGTATGCCTTCTTTTCCCTAGTAAACTAAATTAAACTTTGCTTTAGTATTTAATGAAAACCGAATTTTTTTTTTTTTTGGGGGGGGGGCTAAAACGGGGTATAATAGTTTTGGAACGAATACTTCAAATATTTTTTCCAAATATTCGAATACTATTTCCCCCTATTTGTACTCTATTACTAGCTAGAAGCAAATGGTTTGTAGCATTGCATTCAGAATTTTCAATATTTCAGCTTTATGCTGGGAGTTTTTCTTGAAGGAGCATTACGGGAGGCCAGATATTTTGCCAAATTTTGTGCAATATATGGCAAGGGAAAATAAATAAAAAAGTCGACATCCAATTTGTGCATCTTGGTAAAAAACTAAGGAATTGTTTTCACAAAGAAAATAGTTACTCGGGCCCTAAGCCATGGATGTCAGAAGTAGGATCCATCCGCATTTAAACTACAGCACTTAAGAAATCGGTTGGCACTGCCAATATTGTAATGTATATTTAAATATTGCTTTCTTTTTTTTTATATAGGCAGCAAGATGTATCTAATGGGAGGAGAACCAACAGAAGTAGATGCCACAGCCTTTGCATTTCTAGCCAACGTCATGTTCAATTTGCCATTCTCTCCATATGCCAAGACAATGAATGGTATGTTAAGATACTACGGTAAATCCCGTATTAAACACCCATGGCCTTGTAAAATTAGTTTGTCTAAAGTTGGGGGAATGGCCGTTAATATCTAATTTCTAAACTAATTTCTGCCCAGGGAGGGAGTTTTCATCATGGAAAAGTCGGCGATAATGCATCATTCATGCACATGATCTGGATTCACTCTAGCATTAACACAATGTCTTTGTTTTCATTTATTCACAATTTTAGGTTAATGTATGGTCTATCCTCGAAAGTGCAACATAAATCGCAGCTAAAACTAATTTCTAATCGTGTAAACCTTCTGTAACATCAGGGCGATTCACGATCGTGAACTCCTGTACATTGATGTCATTCAATCACTCGCGTACGTGATCTAGATTCGGTCTAGCAAAAACGCAACGCCTTAATTTTTATTTATTTTTTAATATATTAAATACTGTAGTCGCACTTCCAATATCTAACATAATTCAGTTAAAATTAATTTCTAACCTCGCAAACCTTCAAAATAGACACCACAATGCTCATGTATTGCTATTTTCCAGAAGTTGGCATCGTTTTCTGTTCTTCCTGGAGAAAACGATGACAACTTGCGGAAAATGGCAATACACACGCTTCCCGGTTGTGAATCTTAGGAATCACGTTGTCTAGTTTGAAGGTTTGTGCAGTTAGAAAATAGTTGCCTGTGAATTGTTTAGATATTAAAAAGGGACAATCTAATAAACTAAATTTGTGACCTTTGTTCGTTTGTAATGGAGTTTCATAGTACGAAAGTTAACGATGTTTTTCTAAACTAAATTTGTTAATAAATGCAATGTATTGTTTTTTTGCTTGGCGAATCCAGATAATTTCTTGTACATCAATGATCGATCGCGTGGGTATATCGCCGACTTTTCCGTGATTACAATCACTCCCCCTTGAATGGTGTTGGATTAAAAGTTGCTCGTGTTATATGTATGAAGCTTTTAGTTAAATTTGCTGCAGAAACATCAAGATTTAAGGGGATGAAACACTGATTTAGTTAAAATGCAAGAAGATTTTACTTAATTTTGCAGCAGAAAACCCAACAATTCTTGAGGGCAGGGCGTCAAAAGTATTTCATGATTCTGACCTTCAAACATTTTGGGGGTTGGGCGTTAGCATTAACTGGGCATTTAATATGCGATTTAGGGTACTAACTGAAATTAGACAAACTTGGCACTAGACCTTAATGAGTAAAGTTGGTGATCCAAGCATCTGCCCCACTCAACCCAAACAAGAATTTTGACAATTTGAACCCCTTTTTATCCAGTTTATACTAAGGCCATTTAAAAAAGAAAGTTGGTTCTCGGGACTTTTTCCTAATAAATCTATGCAGGCGGGCGGAATTTTATTTTTTATTTTTGATGTATAACTGCTGTTTTTCGTTTATTTCCCATAAAAAAAAATCAGTACGGGCGGGGCCCGAGAACCAATTTTTCTTTTTCTGATGGCCTAAGACACTAGTTTTTTTTTCTGAATGTTGAATCGATGAGACGTCATCTCATCCCTGTAGCCTTCATCATTTTTTTTTTAACTCGATACAAGCATGCGTTAAAATTTTGGGTATTGCCCTTACGGTGTTCAGGAAGTTTTACAGTGGCCAAGTTGAAAAGTGACCTTTAAACATACAAAATCGCCAGGTACGGCGTTTTAAAATACAGGGTGTACCTAAAAGGTCTGGCCAAACTTTCAGGGTGTAGTCTATGATCAAAAGTAAGACTTAAAAAGTCCTATAAACATGGGTCGGGAAATGCGTCTGTTTTCCGTTACAGCCCGCCCCAAAGTTCGGACAAAAAATATCCACTACCTGTAAATTTATTTGCATTCAGTTCCTGCGTGCTCGCTACCCTGGAGGAATCAAAACTCTCTAGACACACCCGGCTCAGACACCCACCTGCGCATGCGTGGTACCAGCACACGCAGGCCCTCCATAAATGGTATTCAGCAATAGCCAGCCTTCTCTTTTCCTCCAGCTGCCGCTGCGTCAACATTGCTGCCCTGACCGTTTGTCGTACCCGTTACCGTTCGCAAGACCCGCCGCTACATGAAGAAGTCCTCCGTTCGCGTTCGTTCGTTCACCGATCATCCCTACAAGGAATTGGTTCGTTCGTTCGTTCGTTCACCAATCATCCCTTGTTCGCTGGTCATTTCTTGATGAAGGATTCTTCTATAAGAAGACGTTTGTTCGTTCATGGCATCGTTCGTCACTGTTCACCGCACCGTTCGCCCCGCAATCAACGCCATCCATGCAGCTGTCTTGGCCTCCCTGCCTTCGACGCTCGTATCGTTTCTAGACGTCCTTACTGAACGAAGACCATTCTGTTCGTCCCGCTCAAGCAGCAAGTGAACCACTCACCTTATGTCAACCACCCACTCGCTGTTTCAGGCCTACCTGAAGAATCTCCGCTCGAGCCCGTCTCTCCCGCCGCTGGCCCGACCATCGTTCAAGCCTTGCCGTCACGGTCGCTTTGCTCCTGTTACCCGCCATTCTCTTCTCGTTCGTCGTCGTTCGTCGATCTGAAACTCATCGCATCGTTCGCCGTTCTCGCCCGTTCTTCGTTCGCCGATCTTGAAGTCCATCACGTTGTCTGTTTTCTGGGCATCATTCTGCTATCATCCTCCCAGTTCCAGCCGTCACCATAGCATGCTTCTCAATGTCACTGTTTTAGCGACTCATCATCGACAGACCTTCACACTCATTTCCCGCAATAAGCCTACCAAGCTCTCTGAGGCGCGTAGACCGTTCGTCGTTCGCAAGCCAGTCCACCGTTCTCAGCATCCGCTGCTCACAAGACCGTTCGTTGTTTGCAAGCCCACACGCCGTTTGCAGTCCGTTCGTCATTCGCAAGCCCGTTCGTCGTACGCAAGCCAAAGCACCGTTTGCAGTCCCGTCCACCGGTCTCGGTATCCGTCGCTCACAAGACCGTTTTTCGCGAACCTGTTCATCGTCCGCAAGCCCATGCACTGTTCGCGAACCTGTTCGTCGTCCGCAAGCCCATGCACTGTTCGCGAACCTGTTTGTCGTCCGCAAGCCCATGCGCCGTGTGCAGTCCGTTCGTCGTTCGCGAGCCTGTTCGCCGTTCACGAACCTGTTCGTCATTCGCGAGCCTGTTCGCCGTTCACGAACTCGTTCGTCGTCCGCAAGCCCATGCACCGTTCGCTGCCCGTTCGACGTTCACTAGTCCGTCCACCGCTCACAGCTTCCGCTGCTCACAGGACCGTTCGTCGTTCGCAAGCCGTCCACCATACGCATGTTCGTTCGTCGTTTTGAAGGCCATTGTCCGTTAGCAAGTCCGAGCCGTCCACAAGCTTGCTCGACGACCACCGCTGCCGCCCATTGTCGTTCGCCACAACTGCCTTTCTCGTTTGCCATTCACGCTGGCTGCCCGCTGTTTTACACCGACCGTTGCCCTTTGAACATCAATGGAATCCATCTCATCGTCCAAGATCACACCCTTGATCCATTGCGACCTAACCTCATGACCTCGCCAACCTCACACTCCACCTTGACGTTCAACTCGGTCCTCGCTGGAAGAAGTTGTTAATCATTTCGTTGTCGCCGAACTGGAAGTACCCGTTCGTTAACAGGCACACTTCCACCTCCTTCAACCTTGCACTGTCAACAATCCTCCAGAACGCCGCATCATTCATTTTCGTTCAACTCAGGAGAAATCCTTTGTCATTCGTCGTCCGTCGTTCGTCTTGAAACACATTGACATCAAGTCCCATCTCTCTCTCATCACCATCTTGGCCTCATCCGCCATCTTCATGCTCGCCGAGAGGAAAACCGCCTGACACTGCTTTCAAAGGCTTTTGGATTTCATACCACACACCGAAGCAACATCAACCCTAAAACACGCCCACGCTGCACAATGGAACTCTAACTTCACTCCGCGTCCCCACGTCCGAGTCGGCAATCACATTATCTGCTACGAACCAAGTCAATCAAAGCATCAATAATCTTTCAACCCTGTTCTCCACCAAAAAAAAAAAAAAAACCCGATGTCAACAGGCATTAATATTCCGTGACTGGATTGGGGCCATCCACGCCTTGCCAGAGGAAAGCAACGTCGCCCGACACACTGCCCCAACTTCACCCCACGTTCCCGTGCACACATCGCAACATCGCTGACAACCACTCTAGCTGCTCGCACTCTGAATCCACCTATCCCCCACACGTTCGCCGTTCTTGAAAACGTCCGAGTCAAGCGTTCAACTCACTTGCATCATCGCACTTTCCAAATGCGTTCGCTCCACGATGCATCTATCACTCACACTCACCAGCTCGGTCACAACGTTCACCAATGCACACTGTTTTTGAACCCGGCACTACATAGCCTTCAATTGATCAAAATCATTCAGACTCTACCAATCAATGTGTCTGCTACAAATTGGAACACTTCATGGGACAATCAACCTGGACCATCCTGCCGAAACTGAATTTTCTTCAGAACTTGCCACCACTGAAACGTGGAAAAGACGTTAACTACACAATCTCTCATGCCACCAGAAGTGACGTCCATCCTGTACGCGCACTTCGAGGGAAGGATTCTTCACACTTATCCGCCATCCACGACCAAGATTCTCGAGGAATTTCCGGCCAACCAACGAATCGGATCACATCGTCTTCCGCCATCCGAACCTCTCTGAAATTTAATGTCACATTCATCCTAGATCCTTGGGAATTCGATCTTTTCAAAACTACATGCTAACTACATGCCAACTTCAACCTGATGTCTTCCGATCCACAACCAGCCGGTTCTCGTCAAAATCCCCAACAATGCCGCAGCTCCTTGCACATCGCAACCCACGGTCCCCCTTCCAGTTTTGGGTAGCTCTTGGACCTCCACCGAATCAAAACTGGCCTTTCACCAGAACTGTCTCAAGTGCTCTCAACGCCCATGGTGGTATGTACGGCTGATCGCCTCTTTCACTGCCTCATTTCACCTTGGAAATCAGTTCTAAGTCACGTCCACATCAATCGTTTCACAGCTTCTGCCGAATCATGCACCCACTACTTCAACCACACGTGAAGCATTGTTCCTTGAGCGTCTCGACTCGCTCCCAACCCTTGAATTTTAAGCAATACTTTTAAGCAATTCTTTTTTGGCTTAACGCAAGGCCCTTTCTCACCTCGCTGAAGTAGGAACTTCGAAACAAGGCATTTTGCAACATCTCGACGCTCGCATCAAAAAGCCCCAAACCAGACTAGACAACACTGACTTGATCTGTTCTGCAAATCAACCCCAGTCCAAGATTCTCTAGAATCCTCCACCCTGCTAAATCTTCAGCAACCGAACATCTGCATCTTCTCTGAATTGTCACTTCCTTGAACTCAAAAACCGCACTCACCTGACACTCAATGGACAAACCAACCACCAGGGAAACCATTCCTGACCCTTCCAAGTCTGTCAACTACGTTCATACCACATGAGCCGTCACCCAACTTCCAACTTCAACTTTAAACATCTCAACAAAACGATCAACGCTGGAATCTGGAAACTCGACCGAACTTCCTCGCCAACTCGCTTGTTAATTGGAAGTTCCCTCCCCGCTCCTAACTGCCTTGCGCACAAGTAGGTCGTGACAGGACAACGTTGCGCATGCAACCAATCCACCACAACTCCCGTCACAGGGGACCCAGCCCACACCCTTGGGGGCCCCACCATGATGGTGCCCGCCACCTATATTGAAGAGGTCTACTTACTGCAAATGCAAATAAATTTACAGGTAGTGGATATTTTCTGCCCGACAAGTAGAAACCGCAATTTTACCTGGAGGGGAGATCAAAATTGGTTTCTATTGCCTAAGAAAATATATACTACCTGTAAATACCCGCCCAACCTCCCTTCTCGAGTCATCATTATGGCTGACATATCGGGAGGAAAAGTAGATGGCTGGCTATTGCAGTAACACCATTTATGTAGGGCCTGCATGTGCTGGTCCCACGCATGCGCAGGTGGGTGTCTGAGCTGGGCGTATCTAGATAGTTTTGATTCTTCCAGGGTAGCGAGCACTCAGGAACTGAATGCAAATAAATTTACAGGTAGTGTATATTTTCGGCAATAGAAACCAATTTTGACCTCCCCTCTAGGTAAAATTGCGGTTTTTCCATAACTTCCCTAAAATAACTACAATTGATACATCCTTCTTGCAATTTCATTACTTCCTATTGTAGGTCGTAAAACTTTGCGGTTGGAGCAGTAGGAAGTGCACCAAAGGGCACCGCCGCAGCAGGGCACTAAAATCTCCAATCTGGTATCTTCAGTTTAGACGAGAGAAATTTGTGCCTTTTGTGACTACAAAAGGTGCTCGATGTGTCCACCATGCGATCCAACACAGGCAAAAGTACGTCTTGCCATTGACTGGCGAACGTGTTCAGACACCGGGAGTATTGGCAACACTCGACAACCCGCTGCCGAAGGGACTCGTCGTCTACTGGAACTGAATAAACAAGTGACTTTAGGTGTCCCCACAAGTAAAGTAAAAGTCAAGTGGATTCAGATCTGGTGAACGTGGGGGTCACACATGCGGTTTACCTCGACCAATCAGTTGTGCTGGGTAGGCACGATTTCGGAATTAAGCTGGGAGGCCTTTTGTCTTGTTTTAATGTGTACTAGGCTCCGTCATTAAGGTCAAAAAACAAAAGAAATTTCCCCCCCCCCCCCCCCAATGCTTGTCCCCATCCACAAAGCTTCGAGACTCAAATCAACATTACAATACGAAGTAATGAAATTGCAAGAAGGATGTGCAATTGTAGTTGTTAGGACAATTTGGTGGGAAGTTATGGAAAAACTTCAATGTTTTACCCCCAACTTTGGGGTGCTGTAACGGAAAACTGATGCATTTCCGGACCCATGTTTATACGACTTTTTAGTCTTACTGTTGATCATACACTACACGCTGAAAGTTTGGCCAGACCTTTTAGGTACTCTGTATAGCTGGTTTACTTTTTTGTGTAGGCTTTTCATTTTCATTGGAGAAAAAGTAACCCCCGCCATCCCAACTTCTTTTACGATGGAATTTACCACCTTTGTTTCTCTCTCAATTTTTTCTGTTACTTTTGAGCAATGTAAATAAAATTTCTCCCTTTTACGTACTTTTTCTTATTTTTAAGTTACAGTTTTACAACTCATGCCCTTTTAACAAGTGTATAATATTTTTTAGTCACAAGTTTTGTTTTAATTCTGTAGGAGAATGCGTCAATCTGCGAGATTATGTACGCCGAATGAAAGAACGTTTTTGGTCAGATTGGGATTACTGCTTGGCAGTCCCTCCTGTTGCAGGACATGACGACTTTTCAACAACCAGGACCGTGCGTCAGTTTTGAATTGGCATTGCTGCTTAAAGTAGGAAAAATTCGGACGTTAATTGGCAATTTACCCAGTTGCAGCACAGCAACAGGCCTACCGGCTCTTATTGTTTACATATGTAAATAGTGTACAACAATGTCTGTATATTGACAGAACAAAAAGATTATTCAAAATTGGCTGTAATCTTAGTCAGTCCGGGGGATTAAGCATTAGTTGTCAACAGTTCGAGTAAATAAGGCGAAAATAAATCTCACCATAGCTAAAGGACAATCTTTGCCAGCCTATATTTTCTTAGGTTAACTTAGCTTAGCTTGCTTGAGCAACATATTTTAATGATGTTAAGTACTCAAAAATTTATATTTTTGTAATGATTATACTATGTTTAATTGCACGAATCAAGGGTACAGCAATTATTTTTTGGTAAATCTTTGGTGAAGTATTAAAATTCTGGTGTAAGTGTTCATCACTACAGCTCCTTAAGGTGCTTAGAAATGGAAGACCATTTTTATACGATAGATTGTATACCGAGTATGAGTAATAATTTTTACACAAATGTTTTCAATATTGTGGTCTAAAATTTTTAATGTGATGCGAACCTAGGGTTCCAGAAATGATCAATGAATTTGTACAGTTTTATGCATGTATGGCATAAAAGAAAAAGCTGGGTACATCCAAAAACTAGATGAAATGTAAGCAGCGTGTCGTTTACACATGCATACAATTATGTAATACAGAACACACTTTATAAAACACTGAAAGTTGTAAAAAAATTACTAAATATGATAACAGTAAACAACTATTACTATGTACCAGTAGCCATATTAAAACTTTTTCCTTCGTTATCGTCTCCCACGCTTTGATCGGTCTTTAGGTGGTCGTCCTCGTCCTTGTGAAATATTTTGGTCAGCTGACAATCTACGACGACCTCTTGTTGCAACTGGACTTTCGAAGAGTTTACTGTTGAGCAAAAAGGTAGGTATTAAAAAAAAATACCAGTCATCACACAGACCCCAAGACATGCACAGCTATAGCCAACAGCCTGAATAATTGACAAAGTACAAGCGCAAATCAATTAGTGATAGAGCTTGACAAATTGCACTCCACGGTATCAGGAGGCCCTCCCACGCCTCTTGTAGCATCCTGTCGCCTACCAACCTCTCCAGTCTCGTTCTCATCTCGTGCATTCGCGCGCCAGAATCGTTCGAGTCACCAGAGTAAAGCTGTTTCACTCAAATTCCTCAAACTTCACTTTTTGTCAATCTTTTAAACTCTATTTAATTCTTTTGAACAACGCAGGCACTGCTATACGGGCACAGGCAACGTACCCTACAAAACTGTCATCCGAACAGAGGAAATTTCAGTAAGATAACCTTTTTTTGAAAATTGCTTTTTACAATGATCGCTAAGGCATAACCGCCATTACTGTTCGTATAAAGAAACCTGGTTTTCATCCAAACAACCCGAAGAACTCTTCCAATATGCAGGTGAGATAAACCAAATTGGTTTGGAGGGACCCCTAAGACGTCAGAAGTGCAATGAACTTTATGTTAAGACTGAAGAAGTGCATATTTTTTATCGGCCATGTAGATCAATAGGGGAAGATGCTGCCAAAACACTGTCCAGCACGTGCTTTGTTCTTCGTTATCTGAATTGGTGATAGGAAAAGCCCACCATAAATCACATGAATCATTGTTCACTATTTCTGCACCATATTACGCAATATTAAATCAAAAAGCTAGTGCGTTAACTGAACACAACCAAGCTCCGGGCGAGAAGTCTACCATTTTTTCAACCATTGTCGAGATTTGTCGCAACCGTTTTTCTTGACGATGGTGGAAAACTTTCTTAATGAGTGACCCAAATTTCAATGCCTCTAACATTAATCCTTTGACCAATGATGCTTTGAACATGACAAATGCTTGCATTAGGCTTAAATGCACTGCCAATGTCCAAAAGTTGCCATGCTAAACAAAAGCTGGCGAAAACCGTCGCAGTTGGTGTATGCAGTAGACACGAGTGGAGAAGACGATTACGAGACAAATAACGTTAGCAACACCCAAAACCATGATATTCGTAACAGATTGCAGCGCCAACCACGTGGATTTAGTGAGTGTTCACAACCCAAACAGCAGCGCTCACCCAGTGATTTGTTAGCAACAAAGACCGCAATTTCGAGCAATTTTTTGCAAACAAGTGTTGGTTCAAGTGGGACAAAGTCAGGAAATCGAAGAATTAATGTGCTTGTGCAGCAATTAAGGGGAATTTCAAGAATTTTCAAAAACGAGTTTAAGTGGGTTTTTTGGTATCTCGTCAACTGCACAGGAAAACTTGGAAAATTTATAAATCTCATTTTGCTACAGAACAAAGATTTAAAGATTTAAAGGGATAAAACGTTAATTTTATTAAATGTTTGAAGCTTTTAGCCAATTTCACGATTGACTGAAAAAGAAAAACATGGGGTGGGTGGGGGGCGTTAATAAAGCTACTACATGATTTCTGACCTAAGGTATCAATCTGATTGATACAATTCCAGTTGGGAATAATGCCCCTACTGTTGACAACTCGTTATTTTCAAATGGGGGGAAATTGTTCAACCAAGTTAAGCAGCTCACAGGTAAGGCATTTGCTCCCTCAAATCTCCACATCATGCAGTGCTGATTTGAGGCAAATGCAAGAATTGGTGGAGCACAGTAGCCGAAAAACTTGTAACTTAGGGTGCTATACGGGAAAACCTTCGGAAAACCTTGAAACCGACCGACGGAGAACGAATCGCTATCATTCACAGCACCTGGCAAGACACTGGTGGAGTTCGTTCATAAGCTATCGTGGCATCTTTTCCACGATTGTGAAGCAGATTTTCTGGGAATTGCGAACATCGTTTGCAATGTTAGATCTGCCTTCGCTCACAGAACTACCATAAATCGCTTATTACATGCCCATGGGTGGCTAAAATTAATTCAATAAAAAAGTGGAGGGGCTTTAACAATGCTACTACAAGATTTCTGACCTTGCATATTTTTTTGGGGTGGATGTTTAGGCCTACATGCGTCGTGGAAAAGTTGATTATTCACGTGTGTGATCTGGCTTCAATCTAGCATTAACACAATGGCTTTATTCACAAATTTAGTGTATTAGATCGTCTTCCTTCCAATACCTAACATGAATTCAAAGTTATTTTCTAACCATCATCACCTACCTTCAAAACAGACACGCGATTCACGACCGGAAAATGCCAACCAAAGTAACATAACGTACGTGGTGGACAGGACGTTTCAAGCGTTTACAATGTCTGGACACGTGGAACCTCGCGTGATTCCAAGAATTACTGAGGCTCCACGGGACCAGACCTACGCGTCCACTTCCATCTTGGATGACAATATATAAATCTTATGGTGATAAATGCGCCAACACAAGCGTTTCCCGGTGGTGAATCACGTCTGTTTTGAAGGTTGGTGGTTGGAATTATGTTAGAATAAAGGAGAAAAGGTATGGTGTTTTTACTACACCGAGTCCATACTACGCACATCAACGATGGATCGCACAGGCCTATTATTGCTGACTTGTCCGTGATTACAATTAACGCTCCCATGAATCGTGTTGGATTAAATGTTGATTTCGTTAAATTTGTAAATCTCTTCATTATTTTGCTACAGAACAACCAAGATTTAATGGGATAAAACGTGTATTTTATTAAATGTTTGAAGCTTTTAGCCAATTTCACGATTGACTGAAAAAAAAACATGGGTGGGTGGGGGGCGTTAATGAAGCTACTACACGATTTCTGACTAACGTATTTTTTTTTTGGGGGGGGGGGGAAGGCGTTAGCAAAGCTAGGGCGTTTATTAGGCGATTTACAGTACTAAGAAGAGACGACAGAATGCTAACAATCAGCCAACGAACCAGGAGAGGGAACAGCCACATGGTAACCCTCAGGAACAGCAACCGCCTCAGCAGGGAGGCACTGCAACTCGGCAGACTTCCAACCTCAACCCAGTTGTTCCTTAATACACCCCCCACCCCCAGACGGTCAACAATAACAGTCGCAGGACAACAACAGACCTCGGCGCCAGTCAACAGACCCCGAAGTCCTATACCCAAAACTAACTTTGTGGCAGAACAAAGTCAGATGTAACAGGTGCAAAGAATATGACCACAATTCCACCTTCCTCGCCAGTCTTCAAGGAACAACAACCTGGATGAAGACTTAGTCCCAGAACGTCCTGCATGTGGGACCCGCCAAAAATATGTTGTCCACCATCAACACAAGATTTTTCAGCGGTCTCGACTCAGGCTGTCATAAAGACGAGTTGGCTAATGCAAGGTTACCCGAAGGCAGAATCCAAATGCAACCCTATGAGGGTGAGCCACCTACATCTGCAGATGGATCTGTAGGAAAGGAACCTAACGGACAAATCAAACTTACGATCATTCTTCACAGGCATTATGCCAACATGCTTTTTTCAGTGCATGATCACCTCGCCTTGGACTGCATCCTTGGCAGAGACTACATGGTCACAGTCAAGCTGCACATACATCATGCGAATGCAATAGGGAACGTTGATGCAGATATCCGCTACGTCTTTCTGCCCATGCTGCATCACCACAGACAATGTACAAAAAACCACTCTGGTTCATCCAAACAGCACGGGAAGAAGAAAAACTCAATCTCTTCGACGAAGATTACCAAAACCTAGAAAACCTTCTGGACAAGTACAAAGACGTTTTTCTCGGATCACCAGGTAGAATCAAGGAGATGGAATACAAGATCAAGTTACACGAGAATGCAAAGTCGGTCTGCATTGGTATGTGCGTACTTAGCTTCACTGGAAATCAAGAAAGAAACCAACAAAATGGTGAAAGTGCTGAAAAATCAGGACGGATCTAGAGTCAGACTGTCAACAGGGATTTCCTAAAGCAAAAAAAGAACGGCGTTGGATGCAGACCTGTTATTGACTACAGGGCTCTGAACAAACACATCAAAACTGACCGATACCCAATGCCACGCACCGAAGAGATTTTGCACTTAACTCGCTGACAATAAGTACATCTCAGTACTTGATGGTGAACACGGATTCACCAGATCCCTTTGCACCCAGCCAGTCAAGACTGTACCACCTTTGTTAGCCACAGGGGTGCATACCGTTTTAAGCTTCTTCCACTTGGCCTAAAAACCGCAAGTCAGGTGTTCAGCAAGCAACAACAACCATCCTTGGAGACCTCGTACGCTCGGTTTGTGTTGTCTATACAGATGACATACTTATTGCTTGGCCTTGACGCAGTTCTCATGCAGACCATAAATGGAGAAATCAAGATCGAGTTTTCGAGCAGGATCCTGATACACAGCGAAAAGGTCTACCCAACCTTCGAGCGAGAGGCCTTAGCAGCCGTCGAAGCCATTAAACATTTAATTGGGATAAAGACGGGAAAGCTAAAGGCTCACAAGAAATAACTAAATACAGATGCAAACCTATTTACGTTGCCTTTTGGACTTATATGTCAAGACTGTCTGAGCGGGGAATCGAACCCAGGACCTTTGAAACCAAAGGCCAAGGTCTTACCGCTGAGCCAGACTGACACGGCCACATGCTTACACAGTTGCCATGACCATAAACAAGTAGGGCACCTACAGA
Source organism: Lithobius niger (assembly GCA_023313725.1). NCBI lineage: Eukaryota > Metazoa > Arthropoda > Chilopoda > Lithobiomorpha > Lithobiidae > Lithobius > Lithobius niger. The sequence goes on from JAHWFP010037423.1 coordinate 468,994, forward strand.
TGTCTAAAACCATGCAATGCTTGTGCACTGGCTACGGATGTTCGGAGATTGCAAGAACTACGCGAGATCATGCCAAGTATATCAAGTGGCTAATACATCTCAACTTAAACGTGCTGGCAACATGCAACCAGTGATCCCATCGCACAAATGCCAAATGTTTGGGATAGACTACGTAGGTCCACTATCAGAATCCACCCATGGACACAAATTCACCCTATCCATGATGAATTATTTCACAATATATGTCTGGTTAGTCCCAACAAATCACGGAATGTGGCCAAGATAGCAGCTCGCAAACTTTACGAAGTCACATGATCCAATATGGACCACTGAAAATCATCTTATCTGACAACAGTGCAGCATTTCAAAGATCTTCACCAACTTACAGGCAAAAACTAACACGAAACATCACAGAACCACAGCGTACCACCCACAGGCAAATGCAACTGAGAGGGCTTACCGCACCATGAAGGCTCTTTACGTGCATTCCTTCAGAACCATGAGTAAACATGGAGACGACTTCTTCAAGCATTGCAGTTCGCCATGAACACCGCCCGTCATGTCAGCACACAAGAAACGCCACATTTCCTGATGTTTGCAATGGACTCAAGAACAGCATTGAACGCCATCAGTCTTCCAGACAAGCAGAAGGAGGCAACACCGGAAGAATATGCGGAACACCTTCAGGAACTATCGATCAATGTAAATGCCCTAGCATCCGCCCACTTCGCGGAGGCAGCTGGAGCAACCAAGACGGGTACGACAAGCACCACAGGAAGATATCGTGCATGCCAGGAGACTTGGTCAAAAGCACAACGACATCTTATCAGGTGTCGATTGCTTCTGAAGAAGATGGATGCTTGACAAGTATTTTCTAGCATACTTTCAATCTTTATCCACCGAAAATTCAAGTGGACTATTACGTTCATAGTATGGTGTAGTGTATTAGATTTTTAAAATCGACTCTCACCTGCCTATATGGTTCCTAACACCAGGCCTAAAAAACGTTCACAATCGTTGTTAGAACTTGATGGTGCAGCGACGGTGGGATTGGTGGGTGGGTTCTCTAAAGGTGAGTTTTAGGATAAGTAAATACTAATTTTATTTCTAAAATGTATGATTTCAATTTCATCCAAAAATAATCACCAATTTATGCCAACTTTGTCCAAAAGGAGACGGGTCAGCTGAACCCTGAACTAAGTGTTCTAACGAACCTTTCAATTCCATATCAAATTCAATAATGAAAGGAACTCACCTTGAACAAAGACGCTTCTTGTTAGAAGAAGGCACAAGGCCGCCAGCCATTATGTGATTTTTGCATTTTGGCACCACCAACAGTTCTGTCAACATCCCGAGGTAGTGACTAATGAACGTTGTTTTGTGGCGCCAGTTGCATGCCGCAATTATTTTGTCTAAGGGTATGCCGGAGGTAAATGTTCAAGATGCGGCCAAAGCTCTCACCTCGTGTGCCCATACCTCAGAGAGGTGGTCCAGATGATTAGGCCCAATGTCATACGCACAGTTTATTTTGTTGCACATCCAGGACAAGATTTTCACTGGGGGAACAGGTTTGAAGGAGGAACAGGAACACAAAAAGGAACAGGGATTGCGAGGCACAGTTCTATCCTAATTTGTGGCTGAAGACTCTCGGGGAGCTTTTACGCAAGGAATCGCCTTGGTAATCTCGCAGCAAGAATTTAATGGTGATGGCAAAGGTGTCGTTACCATAGTAACAACGCTACCTGGATTAGCTAAATCTGACATCATTTGAGAAAATACTTAGTCTTATAATCCGTGGCAATACGATAAAGAACTCCTCCTGAAGAAACAATTTCCAAGTCGCTTCTGAACTCAGATTATTGACTGTTTTCTTGCGAGACAGCAGAGATAAAACTGCCGCCATGTTGGAATTTCAGTTGATTTCTAGCTTCTAAAGCGAGTCGTTGCATAAACGCCCCTTAGAGTGTGGTTCCAAACGCTAGGATTGGGCATTGAACGCACTCGCCACTTTCAGGGTTCACCACTGGTTTCAAAGCTGGTTTCCGGTAGGAAGCTGATTTTTGGCACGAACATTTTCTAGAAACATAAGGGGACCAGCCCTTGTTAAACCAATCATATGAAACCATATTCCCTTGTGAAAGACGCTAATTCACATTGTCGAGCTGTGGTAGCCATGGCAACGAGGAACAAAGTCTTGTTAGTTAAATGAAACAGAGAGGCCTTGTGTACGAGTTCGTAATGACTCAACATGAGGTTTGACAAAACAAGGGGAAGATTCCAAGTAGGAAAAATGCGCCCAATTCTTGGTCTTTGGCTTTCAAAAGCTCGAAGTATTTCTACTTAAACTCCCGAAACCTGAAAACCCTCCTGCAGAACACGAAAAAACATCGCCTTACCTTTTCCGATCCAGCTCCCTCAACAATAGTCCAGGTCACCAAAGCACCACCACAGCCCCAGCAGACTCGGCTACCGTCTGTGACTGACTTTCATTCACAGCTTCACCCTTCAACAACCACTGATACAATACTAGAGCCAAGTCCAGACCAACACAGCCACAAGGCACTTCACCTTCCGACCCTGCACGTTCCGCAGCTTCCACTGACAACCCATTTTCTCACAACATCCAAAAAGAAACTGAAGCCACACTCAACCTCCCAAATACCAAGATAATAGTTTGGGCCATCCCATGCTCCAAATGCAATCCAGTTTACATGAGGAATCCAAAATCCAAGTAGGTATTGCTGCTCAGAACAAGGACAAGAAAGTGGAGTGACTTGTCACCAAACACAAATACAAAAATCCTCGTAAAACAAACTCGTTCTATGAACTGCATTTGAGAACCCTTGAAAGCCTGTCCATCCAGCACTTCCAAGGCACACAAGTCTCCCGAATGAACATACAGGAACCGGACACCAAGCCATCTCAAAAATTGTAACGCTGAACATGACGAGAAACCTCACAACCAAATGGTAAAGCTTACTGAGATCCGACCAGACTGAGCAACCGAAGTGGAGCCACACTTGCCACAATGTGCCAGCTGTTTCAAAAACGAAAACATCAACATGTCTGATTAAAGCTAGTGGTGTTCTCGGAATTTTTTGCCTAGCAAAGACATATTTCAAAAACATTTTAAATAAGTACTATTGAAAATTCGTACTTCTACAGCTATTGTTGTAGTGGACTTATTTTGGTAAAAGTATCTTCCATTCCCTCGAGTGGTGTTAGTTAACGATACAGCTTATTCTCTGTACTACGTGCCCTAGGGACATAAGTACTACCAGAGTAGTATACTGGTGTCATTCTTAATTTGAATCATTACCCTTGAATATCTATAAAACATTTGTTTCTCAATCTTCGGATTTGTTTAGGATTCATTACTTCCTGCTGTGTGTAGGGAGAAAGCATATACTATTCATTTGTGAAAATAAGTGTCAATTTTTATCATGGTCTGGTTTTTGGTAGTCCTCTGGAAAATCAATCGCGGCTCTACACCAATTGGTGGTACCAACCCTTTTGCTTGCACTAACCCGTTTTTTTCTGAGCCCTGATGCCAGGTTCTAAGAAAAACAGAAATCAGTTCCTTTTGTGGGAGTGTGTGATGGAGATCGATATCAATTAACTTATCGATAGCCACTGGGTTGTGCAACTGTCATGATTCTGGCCTTTAATATTTGTGTCCAAGATAATCTTGTTTACTTGTAGTTGATCTTGCATTAAAATTCCAGGGTTGCATGTCTCAAACTTAATCTGTAGCTTCCCACATGGTACCCCCCTCCCCTGAGAATTTTACAACTAAGCTTCGTAGCGATATTGTCTCAATTAGAATTATTTCACTAATTCCCTAGTTCACTAGTTAGCGTAATGTAAATATTAGTTAAAGCCTGTGGAGGATCTAGGTAGTACCAGGAGGAAATGAAAGCTGGGAGTAGACAACTCTACCTCGTACCATAGAATCCGGCACTTGACGTTTTGGAATGGGTTTCACCACAACACGTAAACCCCAGCCTAAGCGAAAATATCAGATTTTCTTGTCAATTCAGTGGATTATTTTAGTTTATATGCTTTAGAAATTAAGTTACATGGTTGATTTTGGTTTATATGCTTCAGTTTACGCAGATTAGTTTGATTACGTTTGGTTTAAAGTGGGCAAGTGTCGTACAGCAGGTTCGTAAGTTACAACGCAATTTTAGTTCTTCGAACCAGCTCACTCGACTTCCAACCAATCAGAAGGCTATATCGCTTTAACCAATCAGAGAGCGGAACACATTCGCCTTTTAGGGGGAAAGGGGAAAGCTGACATTGCAGATGCAAAACCAACTGAGATAGCTGCATTCCTCGTTCCACTAATAGTGAGCGAGGAACGCAGCTTCAATCCCAGTTTGCCTTGAGCAGACGACGCTCGATATCTGCTCTCACCGTATCGAAAGTGATCAGCATTTTTCTTCTTCTGAACATTGCTTAGACACGCGTGTAAACAATCCCCCCCCCCCCCAACCCCCAACAGATGAAAGCTTGATGGACAGGATACGGCTTAGCAGTTGTGGCATTGCTAGCGATAATAGTCTTTTATTTACAAACAAGTTTGTTTATATGTTATTACATATTTTATTAACTAGTTAAACCTGATGTAATACGCCTTCTGCTGCCTCGTCTGCAGCCCTGCAGCATTCATCCTACGCAGTGCTCCCTGCAGCATTCGTCCTACCAACTACCCCAGTCCTATTAGACCAGTGCATTATTAGACATCCTGCAACCAGCGGCGTAAATAAACATTTTTTTTGGGGGGGGGGTGAAAATTACATTGTACGCCCCCTTTCAACCCTCTTTTAGCGCCCCATTCAGCATGCACAATAATACTCCACATAGGAGGCATGTTTTAAAATCCTTAGGTTTCTCATTATGTTCTTCATTAACTACAGTAAAGACCTTTGCATAGAACGTTGCTTACCCAATTATGTTTTCCTCCATCTCTTCCCACCCCCCCCCCCCCCCAAAAAAAAACCGTTTACAAGATACACGCCTAAAGAAAAAAAATTAAGATTAATTTTTACAAAATAGGCGTAGCCGAATGAGAAGGCATTCTGCTGACGTAGTTGTTAAATTGAACTTTCAAGTACTTTGACTTATAGTTTAAACCAATGAATTATAGCTTCGATCTGTATCACGCAGCCATTCTACTCAATCCGAGATCGCTCTACAAGCTGTCATCATGACAGCATCCTCCATGTAATATTTTGACTTGTATACCCATTAATGGCTAAGCCTAACCACTGAAACGCCGTGTTTTATTGAGTGGATTTTAAATATCTGTCGCAATAAATTACATTTCGAGATTTTCCAGCGGTCCTAGAATGATTTACCTCACTTGTCAGCCTTGTAATTTGTTTCATATATCTACCCGAATCGTCAATACGCGTAAGTTACAACGAAAGTTCGTCAGCGAAGCGATAGATAATGACGCCATTGTTATTTTCCGTTGAGTTGGCCAAAAGTGAACTCAAAGCATGGCCCAACGTAGCTTTACTAGGCTGTTTGGGATTGGCTAGATTTTACAAAATCAGAATCTTGTACAAAACAGAATAAACTATAATACACCAGTTTTGGAGTAAAAATAATTAATACATTAAACTTCACAAAACGTAACTTTAAATATTGTCGCTCAATACCAGTTTTGCCATCTGGCGACAAACGCAACTATTAGTCCAAAATTTGCCGCACGGTGGCAGAGCAAACGGTAAACGCCAGTTACGGAATCATCCAAGTAAGGTACTCCTCGCATACTGTGTATGCTTTATTAATTCACCCCTGGTAGTACCCTGTATGAATGTGTTCTCTAGTGTAATAAATCTACGTCATTAAAAACGTATGATGTGCGTGCGTGTTTGTGCCTCTGCTCCTCTCGAACCAAGGCACCTACAAAAATGGGAGTAGGACCAAATGAAAGATAATTAAATTGCGCTTCGGTTAGGACTATTTTCATCGCTGTAACTTGATGTTATGACCATAAAATACGCGAAAAAACCTGCAAAAATAACGTCAAAGCTTTTTTATTTTACCCGCATGATGTTCGTTCATGACGTCGTAGTTTGTTCGTGCAAACCTCCTCGAGCGAAGCGAGACGACGCCAACAGAGCGAGCAAAGCGAGAGATATGGCTAGTCTAGTCTTGATCACTGTAAACTTCAATTATAGCTACAGAAAAAATTGGTAACCGGTGTTTACTATGCATACTGTGACAATTCGATGACTTTATTGGAGAAATTATGCTAAAACCACACTTGAAAGAACACTAAATGTCTACTTAAATTTTCGGTGAATACATACAGAGTCTGACATGGTTCTTTCATCTCCTTCAAAACAAATAAACACGAAGCACTAAAACGTTCATTGATCACTAAGGCTGAGCCTATTCCGATTACCGATCTGAATCCTTACCAACATTTGCAAAATAGGTAGAAATCGGGATAGGCAGACAAAACCCAGATTGATCAGTAATAAACCAAATTGAAGATATTTTCACTTCTCGTCGACCTATTTTCACGTTTGAATACACCATTTTGAAGGTTTTTTCACCAGCTTTCTAATGGCCCAAACCCCAAGTAGCAGTCTCTTATTGTTTAGAAATTACAAGGAAAAATATTAAATTTTACTGGAAGTTTTGTGTTTTATAATTAAACCAATAATATTTTAATAATTATATGCATTTAGGCCTATGCCTTTTTTTTATGCAATGCTTTCGAAAGTATTTTTTTTTATAAAGACATACTTCAGTATTACAGTATTCGGTTAATTGGTTACTAGGATCGGTTATCAGGATTTGGTATTGGCCAGTTTCGCGTAATGATTGGCTCCAGTGAAAAAAGCTGATCTGCCCAGCATTACTGGTCACATTTGAAAATCACACTATGACCCACTGACCTGTATTGTTCGCTTTTGCTGTTTGCTTTGCTTTTGCTGGCGTTACACTTCCAGTCCAGCTTCCAGGCCTATAAATGTTCTTGTGCCTTTTTATTAAATTGGCTGATAGCAATTGAATCTCTTGCTATCTGCCGATTTAAGAAAAAGTGTGGGCCGCTCATTAACATTTAGGACTTTCCTACCCCAACATTGATCGCTTGCTTAAAACGGATGTCGAAGTGAAGCGGGACCGGAAGTGGAAAGTCCAAATGCAGCTACAAGCGAACAATACTCATCAGTGTATCGTAGTGCGATTTTCAAATGTGTTCAATGGACGTTTTAGTGCTTCGTGTTTATTTCGTGTAGAAAGGGCCACTACAGACTCTGTATTCACCGAAAATTAAGGTGGCCAATTAGGGTTCTTCCAAGTGTGGTTTTCGTGACCTTTTTCCAATAATGGTAGATATGGGCTGATCAGCTTCAAAAGTTGTGTTGCCTAGCATTAAGTTTGAAATCTCGGACAATCTAGCTTGTCTGGTATTAATCTTTTATGCTTGATAAATTTATTAACGTTTAACCCGTCCTTAAAGAATCTACATTGAAGCGCTGTTTAAAGCTTATTAAAACAATCCGGCAGTTTACTGGAGATTTGGCATTTAATTACTCCTAAAGTATTATTTCTAAAAACACACCGTAAATTGTTCCTAAATGCAACTTCACAGAACACATGATGGAAGCTATGGAATTTAAAATCGAGCAACACGTTCGAATTTCGAATAACTGACATGAATTAGTATTACCAAGAATTACCAAGAACCCTATACATTCTTGGTATTACGGAGATGGCATCCATTGTTTGCTCTTAAGGCATGACGCGTTCGATAGTCTAACAGACATGTAAGGTCGGACCCGTATGAAGTTGACGAGTGACGGCGAGAAGACTAGGCGCGTGTTCTTGCCCTTAGGGTTAAGTTAGGCTTCATGCTCAGTTGTTGTAGGCGCTGTCCACAACAGAACCCTTTTTGCCGGCATAAAAGGCAAGCTTGTGTTCCTCCCTCATCTCTCTTACATAACCTGTGCGTAGCGGGACGCTATGCTTCGAGTCAGCGAGGACTGATGACTTGACAGGGCCTAGCAGCTTAGCAGTTGCTGTAGCTGTTTATTATTCCAGCGAGTACGACTGTATTATATTGTGTAGGGGCATTAGCCACCTCCCTTAACGGCATGAGCATCGAGTGTCAATGTTGTAAATTGGTTTACTAATTCTTTTCAGCTTTAATTGCTGCGGATCGTTTATTTTAAATAAATAAGGATGCAAACCTTGCTTTTGGGATTAAATGTCATACTGCCTGAGCGAAAAATTGAATCCGCGACCTTTGAAACCAAAGGCCAAAGTCCTACCCATAAACCATACCGACGTAGCCGTGTCAGTATGGCTTGGCAGTAGGACTTCGGCCTAAGTTCTTGGGTTCAATTCCCAGCTCAGGCAGTCTGCCATACAAGTCCAAAAGGCAAAGTAAATAGGTTTGAAACCATAATAACTTAATACTTCTGAAGCCGATTTGGCTTTCCGTCCTGCTTTATCATTAAACCAAAATCTCAAAAATCTTACTTATACTAAATTGGCAAAACATCATGTATGTCTTCAACATGTTCTCTCAATTCATTGAATCTTCTTCCATGTCTATAATTAAGTAAGAGTTAGTAGTGGTTGTGGTAGATGGTTGGCAGCTTATCAGCGTGTTACTGCCCAGTGTGTTACTGTGTAACACTGTTCAAATCCTATAAATACGGCGTCGCTCATATAAGCCACGCAAAGGCCACTCCGAAACATAACTCGTGCTAAACACATCGAGTCAAACTTCCTGCAAGAGCCTAATCTGTTGAGTAAACTGATCTCAAACTTGGGAATTGATTGGAATGCCACCAATTTATGGATTAAGGAAATTTGCAAAAAAAAAAAAAAAAAAAAACGACAATTTTAACTTGATTAAAATTAGTTTTTACTATCCTAAAATACTTACCTCTAGTATGTGCTAAAATCGTTTTCGATTTGCTTTTCTACCCGATTTTTAAACCCCTTAAAAGTTTAAAACACCTGCAACACTTGCAATGCAATGAGGTTAGCCTATCTGCCACTTGGTGCGCAACAATCGTTGCCTCCAACAAGCCAGCGCCAGCCCAACAATGACACTTCGTTTTCCGGAACCCACTACTCAACTTTTCCAGGGTTCGGCGAAGCGGGGAGGCTGGGCGGGTCCTACTAGAGGTAAGTATTTTAGGATAGTAAAAACTAATTTTAATCAAGTTAAAATTGTCGTTTCTTACTATCTGTAAAATACTAACCTCTAGTATGTGCTGAATTTGTCCAATAGGCCAGTGGGACAGCACGAACCCTGCTAACTCTCGTTGCATTGCACTCCACACCAACAATACAGTACACATCACACATTAAACACTGCCAGCAACAAACCTTTACCCATCTCAGCACTTGTCTCGGGCGAGGTCCTCAGCCATCGACTGCGATCCACCACTGGTATTGCCACCGGGCAACAGTGATGGCAACTGTCCATCTTTCCACTGTGTACTGTCCACTGTGTACAAGGTGCATATCCCCACAACTTCTTCACCAGGAAAATGTTCATGTGGGCCAACCCCTCAACACTCCTCGTGTCAGGTTGGAAACTCTCCAGTATGCACTTTAACAGGAAGCCTTCCACCATTGCAACACCAAACACTGCCTCGTGACGTGTCGCCTGAACTTCACTGTCTTTGCCCACCTTCTTTCTTCCATTTAGAGAAAGTTCCAGTGGGCATGATGACACTACAACACTCCTTGTGTTGTGTCATCTCCTTTCCACTGTGTACACAAACTTCACTCACTCCCCAACAACGCTTCTAGCCGCCACTTGGGGATGCTCCAGACCACTCCCACTCGCCGTATCTGTATCACAAAGATAATGGGCGATGAAAGTGTTCTTGTTGGTCCAAGAGCTGGCAGCTACCACATCATTAAGCGGGGTGCCAGATGCGAAGGCCCAAGACGCAGCCAAAACCCTCAACGCATGGGCCCCTCACATTTGCAGGGATGTCCAGATGGTCCAGTCCGTGCTCATACACTCGCGTGATGACCTTACAAATCCATTTCCCTATCTTCGCTGGTGACGGTAAGGGAAGGACACCTCCAGAAGCTCGATCCCATTGCAAAAACTGTGGAGTGAGTGTAGATCCTGCTCGTCCCGAACGTCCAGACTGCTCCGTCAAATTGGTCCTAAGAAAAGGTGGAGAGCCCGGACCAAGCCTTGGGTCCACTCCGTACCCCCTAGATCAACCACTGTCTTCAATGCCTTAATCACCAAAGGCATGGGGGCCACATCTGGTGTTTGATTCTTCACAAGGAAGTCAAGGAAGGAAGGAAGGATGGATGTTCTTGCCATCTCTCACCAGAGCAGCTAGCTCGCTCAGCCGAGCCGCTGAAGCCAGAGCCACCAAGAAAAAGGGTCCTCTGTGACAGTCGAAGCAACGGGGCTGAGCAAAGAGGTCCGTAAGGCGCCAACTCCAAGGGCAAGCTCCATTTGGGGAACACCTGTTAGGCCTCGGTGTTGCATTCATAAACGCCCGGATCTGGCGTGAAACATGTTCACTGGCCATCTCTCACCAGAGCTGCCAGCTCGCTCAGCCGAGCTGCCGAAGCCAGAGCCACCAAGAATAGGGTCTACTGCGATAGCAGGAGCAGCGAAGCCGAACAAAGAGGTTCGTAAGGTGCCAATTCCAAACTAGCCAACACCAACGGTAAGTTCCATCTGGGAAACAATTGCTTGATCCTTGGTCGTGCATTCACAAAGGCCCGAACCAGCCTTGATTCATGTTCACTGGTCACCAGCTTCTTCCTTCCCAATGCCGACAAGACGGAGTTGATGGCCGAACGATACCCCTTAACGGCCGTCGGGGACAAGCCTTTGACAAATCGTTCTTCCAGGAAAGACGACAAAGCGGCTTCGGTCGGGCCCGTCGGATCAATTTCCACCTTCCGGCACCAGAAAAACCAAATTTTCGACCGGGCGTCGTAGTTTTTCCTCGTCGAAGAACGCAAGCAACCCAACATCTGCTCCGAAAGGTTTTTTCAAGTGGGACGACAAAGCGGCTTCTGTAGGGTCCGTTGGATCACATCCCTTCTTCTGGCACCAGAAACGCCAAACCTTCCACCTGGCCTCACTGTTCTTCCTTGTCGAAGAATGGCGGCAACCCTACATTTCTCCGAGGCCTCAGTGGTAAAATCCTCACCTTCCAAATTCCTTACCACGGTCTCCACCCGTGAACTCGGGACAAGGGTGGGTCGCTGCACCTCAGTGCTGGGTCAGGATGGAGTCCGAGAGGAGTAGAGGAAGTGGGTCCTCCTTCGACAGTTCCACTAAGTAAGGAAACCATGACGCAGCTGGTCCGAGTGGTGCCACCAAAATGTATTCTCCCGGGAACTTGCGAAGATTGTTCCAAGACGCCTGCAGAAGCGAGAACGGGGGAAAACAGGTAGCTGACAGGCCTGCTCAGTCGATGGAGAGAGCGTACGTGGCCCACATCGTCGAGTCCGGAAACGGCGAGACAAAGTGTGGGAGTTGGCAGTTGTAGCATGCCGCAAACAGGCCCACCCAGGCTTCCCCCACGTCAATAACGAGCTCTGGCACAGGCTGCGATCGAATCTTCATTCCGTTGTGTGAGTTCTCTGACGTGACAACTCGTCTGCTAGATTATGGAGGTTCACTGCTACATGATGCAGACGCAGGTTGAGATGCAGGGCTTCGCGCAGTCGAAACAGCAGGGAGGTCTCTTCCATCATCAACCAAGAACAAGTCCCTCCTCCTATCATGACGTGAGCCACCGCCGTTGTGTTGTGCATCATAGCCATCCCCGCCTATCACCGTCTTCCCACGCAAACTCCTTCCTTGACCTGCACCGCCAGACGTTTTGCTCGCTTCCCCAGAACCTTGATGTGTAACTGGCATTCCTCATCTGACCCCACTCCCGCCGTCATGAGACCCTCGAAGTACGCCCCCCAGCTTGTGGAGGATGCGTCCGTGAAGAGAAGTCCAAACGGCGTTGGGTCCTGAATGGGCACTCCCCGGCAGGTGTTGAAGGGATCACCCTACCACAGAACTGTAACTGTCCAGAGACAACACATCCCACCAGGACGACGCGGTTATCACTCATGGTTCCTGAACCAATGCATCGACCTGACCTTCCATTCCCCGAAAGGAACCAGCTCAGCGCAGGAATCGACGACACCTGTTACTGACACCAGGTCCACTGATGTAATCTCGGTGGCTAGCTGCAACCTTTCCATCCGATCCAGTAACCTCTCTACCTGTTCCTGCGATGGCCAACCCGTGAACTCGACCGTATCAAACTGAGCGCCGCGGAACCCAAACTGCCTGCACGGCACCACCCTGGGCACTTCAAACTGGACGCCTAGACCCAGAACCTTGAAGACACATGGCCAAATGCCACCTGAGTACTTCCTCCGACTGATGGCGGAGCAACCAAACGCTGAAGTAGGCATGGGCTACAATGTCCAACAATGTAGAAACCCCCAACCCAGGCAAAGCACTTCCGTGAAGACATGAGATCCGGTTGCAATCCCAAAAGGTAGGACACGAAACTGGTACGATTGACCTCCTACAAAAAGGCGAAACAGATGCCGAATCCCCTGGTGCAACGGACCATGCATGCATGCATCCTCGAAATAGATGGCAATTGTAACAACGATTGGCTGCATCGCTTTTCTGACCGACCGAATCGTCTCCATCTTTAAAATGCTGCTTCTCCAGATGTCGGTTCAGCTTTCAGAGGCTGGAGGCTGGTAGTTCAGACACAAAAAACAGCGAATGTTCTCTGCCTACAGCGGACAGAGTGAGCACGCCGTCGGTGATGACCTCCCAGTTGTCCACATGGGGACGAAACCTTCCCCCCCAACCCGCTAGGGAAGTGGAGGATGGTGAGGGGGGGGGGGGG
>JAHWFP010037424.1:0-11964 GCA_023313725.1 Lithobius niger
ACAATGGCGATCTCCGTGTCGGGTTTTGGTGATGCAGTAATTAAATTGTTATATCGGACTACGTAACGTATTCTTACTGCAATTCTTGTGTTTAGTTATTGTGTAAGTGATCCAAAAGTCAAACATGCATGTCAAAATGGATGTAATTGCCCTTTAAGGTACTAACACAATAATGTCATCACCACTGTTTAACATACGTTTCCTTGCAGACAGTTAACAAACAGCTTGAAAATAATCAATTATTTCTTACGAAACTTAAAAAAAAAATGACGACAACTTATCAAAAAACTTAGGTAAGTTCCACACACACACACACACACACACACACACACACACATACACACATACACACATACACACTGAGAGCAGTAGAAGAAGACACATTTCATTGTAGTCGGGTCTAAATATATGAGGAGCAAGTTGCGGAGTTTTTGTTGCGGCTCTTACCGGAAGTGACTAAAACAATGCCTTCTATTGCTATTTCCTGTGGCTTCTGGAAAGTTGGACTGCAGAATGAAATCCTTCTCGGTCAGCAGGGTGGTCCATGCAAGGAACTCTCTGCCGAGGGAGGCAATACAGGTGTTTTCAGCCGACCACTTTAAGTTTCAGTGGGGGAAAACTTGATCCTGAATTTTCGTGAAGAGACCCGAATTTCTATTGTGAATAGCGCTTGCGCATTCTTAAATTGTTTAATGTAACAGAGACTAGTGTTGGTGGTAACCTACCAGTTTTGTATGGTGAAACCTTTTTTATTATTATTCTAAAAATGTAAAAAAAAAAAACCAGCTTCGTTTGACCCTTGCTAAAATAGTATTTCCTCTCGCATGATTGTGGCTTATGGGAAGAATAGGTGTCTCCTCACCGATCAGTTTCATGTTGCGCTAGAATTACGTAAAATGATCAGCTGAACAACATTTTTCCATACCATTTTTGGGGCAAAGGCTTCATTTGGCCAACAGAAATTAATCAAAACTGGACTCTTTGCGTTCTAGCCTCACCGTGTTCGTTTGTGTCTCGGATAGCTTATATATTATTTTTTCGTAAACAGTTCAGATAGGCGGATTGTTGTCAGTTGCGTGTGGTTTTTGTTGTTATTGTTGGTTAGGTTAGGTTATAGGTACCGGCTTTTGTTTGGCGTCGTTTCACTTGTAAAGAACTGGTTGGGGTGTGTTGTTTCAGTTAATTCCTGCTTCCCTGCGTGGCGTCAGCGAGCGTGCCGGCAACATGGATGACGTCACACCAAACTCCCGAAGTGCTAAATTTGACCCTTCACCATGCCCAAACGGTGCTTTTTCCCAAAAAATGGAAGAGGAAAACGTTATTCAGCATGTAATTCTTAGTTCATTAAAAAAAGAAATTAGAATCGGACGAGAGACACTTATTTTTCCCATGTCCGTGATTGTTGCCGAATGACGATGGTTGTTGCTTTACTACACGCGCGAAACACCAGCGTGTGTCTGGATTTCTACTGCATAAGCATTGGTTGTTTTGGAAATCATGAGTGGGCTTAAGAGGTTCGTTGACACCCAGGGTCGCGTCGTGTGTCGTATTCCTTGAAGTGCCGCCCGTACCTTTGGCCAAATGTCTGTCTGTCTGTCTGTCTGGCCACCCTTTAAGGCGCTGAAATAACTGGCATGTCCCACGGTCAGAAAGGTAGAGGTCTTAACCCACTATAAAAATCCCTAACTCTTTGGGAATGCACTCTCTTTCTCGCACGTGACGTTTTGAGCGGACTTTATGGTCCCTCATTTGCATAATGCATTTTGGAGAAGGCAGTGGTGAGGAGGTGAGAGAAAGATAATGCCATCCGACAACTCGTCTCTATTGTCCGCTGAAGTGAGTTTGATTTTAAAATTGGGGTTTTTTGGTCGAAGACAACACCTTTTCGGAAGTCACTTTTTCTGGCTTCTTTCCGTACCGGTGGTTGTTGTGGTCCGGCGACAAGACATTCTGACGTCTGATCACGCTGCTTACGGGTCCCTGTGGGTTAACTGGGAAAAAGCCTGAGCTCTCGAATAAAAGTGTTAAAAAATGTGAAAAATCGACCAAATTGGTAAAAAAATTTGAAATTTTGTACATTTTGATAAATTATTAGGCTTATTATTAAAAACAAAAGTGTGAAAAAAATGCGAAAAATGTGAAAATATCTAAAATTTGTGGTGCGAAAATTATGAAAAAAAATCGAAATGCGTGAAGTGAAAAAATGTGAAAAACTAATGACTCCGGTGGCATCCTTGGAACAATGAAATTCCAGGCCGTGAAAAGTATATTGTAAAAACGTGAAAGATGCTGTGCAACAAAGGAAAAATAAATTTAGCTTCGCTACGGTTGATTGAAGATAAAATTCAGTTTGAGGAGTTCATTTATACCTGCGTTTGCCAGTGAGCGAGATTATTTGTTTTGTCGGTAGATGGCAGTGTGTGTGTGACTTGCATTGTGGGAATCTCTCTGTTCTTTTGTTCCAGCAGATTACCCAAAATGCAACGTATACCCTCGCTCCCGAACTCGCCACGGCACTGAATGCACTCTCGTACTTTGAAAATAAGCTTATTAAAAAAAAGTGTGGAAAAAAATGCGAAAAATATGAAAATATCTAAAATTTGTGTGCTAAAAATATGAAAAAAAAATCGAAACGCGTGAAGTGAAAAAATGTGAAAAAACGAATGACTCCGAAGGCATCCTTGGAACAATGAAATTCCAGGCCGTGAAAAGTATCGTAAAAACGTGAAAGATGCTGTGTGTGCTAACTACTCATGAAAATTTACCTAACCCTTTCCAGCCGAGCAATTATTGAATATTACAGCCGTATTCCAGAAATCCACTCAAGTGGGAGTGTGAGAGTACAAATGTGAGTGCAAATATTTAAGGTAAGGGTCAACAATTTTAGTACAGCCACAAAAGCGAATGTGAGTGGCCTAACATCTGAGGGTATTTCTATAGATGCGTGTTGACCCTTACACTCACTTTTAGCTCCACTCACACTTGAGTGGATTTCTGGAGTACGCCTGTTAGGGTGGGCTGAAAAAATAAAATTTTCGAAATTCGAAATGTCATAGTGCGGAAAAGTTGTCTTTTAGCATCACTATCACACACACAAAAATTTCATCACTCTGAGATCTTGTTTTGAGGTGCCACAAAAGCCTTCAAGTTTTAACAATTTACGTCAATGAGCGGAACGGCGGAAAAGGCAAAAAAATGATGATTTCATTAGTTTAAAATTTAATTTTAACATTATCTCGTTTGATGATCTCAGAAACAATAACAGGTATAGCGACAATATTAAGATGTTTTATGTATTTTTTCCAGAATAGCCAAAATTAAATTAAGGGCCAAAATAGGCTGAAATGGCTATTTTGGCCATCTTTGATGCTAAATTATACCCATAGTTTTGTATAATTCGCTGAAATTCCTTTTAATTACAGCGTTGTTGGGACTCGAACCCAGGACATCCCGTTTACTAGCCGGGCGCTCTAACCACTGTGACACCGGGGCGGGTTCTGGCTACAGGCTCCAGCCGAGCTAAGTAGCTGTTCAATCTTTCTCAGTGGTGACCTATAGATCACATACATACATACATGCATAGTTTCTAAGAATATCAATTGAGATAATGTTAAAATAAAATTTTAAACCAATCAAGTCATCATTTTTGCCTATTCGCCGTTCTGCCCATTGGCGTACAATGTTAAAGTTGAAGGCCTTTGTAACAACTCAAGACACGACCTCAGAATAATGACATTTTTTTTGTGTGGTAGTGATGCTAAAAGGCAAGTTTTCCCCACAACTACATTTCGAATTTCGAAAATATTACGTTTTTAGCCCACCCTATTGAGTATATTGGATGGCTCCTGAACGACAAAAAAAACGTAAGTCCCAACGCGAGCTTTGCGAGGCGTTCTCTGGGACCCGAGCAAGGCGAGCAATCACAGCCCAGTGGTCAGCCTCCCCGACTACAAAACCTAGTGACCGCTGGTTCGAATCCTGCAACCTATCTTAAATAATCCATCCAGTTTGGCATTGGAAAAGTAAAGGGTTAACGGAGAATATCGTTTTTGTTTTCTATTTTGGACATCGCTAGTGCAATTTGTTTAATTTTATACAATGAAAAAGAGAGATTTTGAGATTTACCAAGATTACACTTACAATAAAACAAAGATTTAAAGATTTGCCAAGAATTACACTGACAATAAAGGAAAAACTTTGAGATTTACCAAGAAATACACTTACAATAAAAGAAAGATTTTGAGATTTACCAAGAATTGCACTTAAAATAATAGATCGTCTTAACCCCTAAATACAAAATGAACAGCTAAAATCCGATGCGTTTTATGAAATAAAACGAAAAATTTGAGATTTACCAATTTCAGTACCATTTCTTGTCCCTCGATGCCGCTATTCGAAAAATGTTTTAACGTAAAACAGCAGTTTTAAGTATCTCATGCATTTTTCAAATGTTTTATTTTTGCATTCTTTGTTGTAATATTGTTCTTTTTAGGGAAGAAATAAAAAAAAAACACGAATACACGTTGAATCACTTAACACACTTTTCTACCAACGGCATCTTGTGACAAGAATTGGTACGAAAATTGGTAAGTCTCAAATTCTTTCGTTTTACTGTGTAACATGTTGTATGCAACAGATTTTAACCGTTCCTTTTATATTTACGAGTTAAAAAAAGGCCTTTTATTGTTATTAACGAGTGTAAATCTCCTTTTTCACCCTTTTACCTTTTTACACCCAAGTCAAAAATCTAATGCAAATCACAATTTTAAATGGGTAGGTATGAATTCCATGATAATTGTTCACCAACGGAAAAAAAAACTGTTCTGTGGATTAGCAATGGAGATTCCAATTTGTTTTCCGTGGTGTGTTACGTAACATTGTGTCTTTGTAACAGGTGCTGCGGGGTGATTCGGTATAAACACGTGAAATGGAAAGGAGAGGGAGGCTGTTACCTTGGCAACTCAGCGGGGGCGAGGTCAGGGTGAGAGGTTACGAATGATCCACGCTCTTCCTTGATCTTTGCCTGCTTCGACGCGCCCCCTAGCGGATTCTCAGCTCTCTCGTGTGGAAGACGAGTGGTGCACGAAGGATTGTTAGCCATGAACATCAAGTGGGGGGAGGGGGAGGGAGGGGTACGTGATGGGACGGGGAATAGAAAAAGAGGGTGGAATTTCTCAGAGAACAGGAAATTTGCAAAGGATTTTTTTTTCAGTTTTGTGCCCCGTTCAATTAAAATTGTCATTTTGGCTGTTTTCAGCATTGCGTCCGAAAATTACAGTAGGACAAACTGGGACAGTAACAATTCGCCTTAAGTCCCAGGCACATTGCTAGCTTTGTGAGGTCCGCGCAATGCTAGCTAGCATAGCCCATTGGTTAGGCCATGCAAAGTTAAAAAAGTGGTTCTCGAGCACAAAAAAGTTGAAAACTGACGAGGGATGAGGCTTTTTTTTTTTACACATTTCGGTTCTCGGACACAGAGGGATGAGGCTTTAAAAAAAAATTATTACGCATTTTGTGTTCAAAAAAACAACCTTTTTTATTGGACGAACAAGTCATGACTGTCAAAGGTGTGTTTGACGTTTTCAAATGGTCGACATACACTTAAATCCGGCTTAAAATTCCCCAATCATGTGATTTTTTTGTGTCACATTCAGTTTGCACCGATACCAACGCCATTCTGAATTACCGTTTTTGTAGTTTCTGTAGCTCTCGCCAACTAAAACGAACACCAGCACACATGTATGGTTCGACTAGTTCGTCTTCCAAAACCAATCCATCCAAATAGTGGTTACAGCTTTTATTTCTCATTGAAGGAAAGATATTACTTCAAATGGAAGGTGTTGACTCGATCCGCACATTAAAAAAAAAATGAATGGCCAGATTGCTTCAACACACCATTTCAAAAGCTATTTTTCGGAAATTTTTATTCGAACCAAGCATAGATCAGATTCCCCCCAAAAAATAATTTGATGCGAGATTTTTGAGTTGATGCAGCGGATTATGTAATAATATAATAGTAATGTAGGTTTGTTGCAAATGCAACCGGAGCGACAAGGACCGGGTGGTCACTGACTGCCGTCCGATGTTAAAACTAAAAAAAAAAAAAAAAAAAAAAAATTATAATTATAAAAGTTAAAACAATTTAAAAGTTTAAAACAAGACGGTGGCTCGGCTGCAGAGGAAGGGTTGATGGTATTGGGTTGGGGTCACGAATGCCTTACCACCAAGGTTAGACCTACCAGGGACACAATGGTCCCCGATGGCATCGCCAAACGTGAGGGACAAGTGAGGGGAAAAGCCGGGTAACGTTACCAATGTATCTTTAAAAAATAATAAAATAATGCTTCGTAATTAATATTGATACAACAGTAGAGATGGGACTAATATGACTTTGGAAAAGTCACTAATTAATTCCGCGTCAATTATTATTATTTCTTACAAAAAAAATCGATGCGGGAGGGCCTGCTAACGCCTATTGTGGGGGCAAAATGGCTTTCTGATGAGCATGATCGTCTCATGTGCCGGGTTCGAGTCCAGTCTTAGGCACTCCTGACATTTTCGGGAAGAGAAGGACCCTGTGATGTCTCGTGCTCGTGTCGATTGTGGCATGTAAAAGACCCTAGGAATTTCCGATGCGATTTACCTAGCAAAATTGTTCCTTTCTACTTCTGGTGCCATGGCTAGGGCTGGATGCGCGTCAAAAGCTAAAGCTAACGCCTATTGCTTAAAAATTTTCGCAATTTCCGCGATAGTAGCGCCATAGCGTGAGTGTCTTCACAAGAACGAATATGTTAATCCGTATTTGTAACGACAATGTGAACCACGAACCGACTCGGAACACTCAAAACAGGGTCAAGCAAACACGTCCGCATTCACCTCAAATCAAAATTCGATTTCTAATGAAAGTAGATCTTCCCTCCCCGTTCTGTCATTCGCATTTATTTCCAACCCAAAAATCTCCAAACCTTTTGTCCAGTCAGTACCAATCGTCTAAGTACAGCGCCCTGATTCATTGACCTTAACTGGTTTTTTTTTTTTTTGGTGTTGTTCCGGAGCGCCCTGCCTCTATCCAATAAATCGGCTGATCGCCACTGGGCGGCGTCGTCTCCCTGACTTTTATGGCATCCCGTGGGTCCGTGACAAAATGCACTTAATTGTTGCGGCCCCACAAGAATGTAACTTGCTGACGTCTTCGCTGGATCGACTTTGAATAATGAAGTAGCTTCATCCCGGCTAATGCTACCTCGTGCTTACCCCCCCCCCCAACCTCCCCACCCCTCCTCCCCATTCTTGGTCAAGTCGTTCTGTTTGCTCCGATGCGATTGAGGCCCCAGGAGGTTGGAGTTAATATACATGCCTACCCGACGTACTTCGGCGTTTCATTGTTAAGAGCCGTTTTTTGTTGTTTTTTTTTTTTTGAAAAAGGTAACAATTTTTGTCAGGCGAAAATTAAAGAATGTGTCTTTTAATGCATTTCCGTACGAGTGGTGCTCTTTCGAAGTCAAGTTTTTGTCGAGATCTTGGTATAGCGGGCTGGAGGATCGTTGAGTTACTGGTGAACGGGGGTAGTAGAAAGGTGAGATAGTCAAATAATGCTTGCTCGTATGGTTTAGTGGTCCGGGAGTAAAGATCTTGTGAATACTTGCTCTACTATACGATAAGATACTCCGTCTAATACAATTATTAATGGACTATGGGGATGAATAATGTTGAAGATTTTGGGGACACGATGATGGCTTAAAATGTGGGCTTGGGCTGGTTTGGAAAAGAATTGGGACGACAACTGTTTGGAACAGTTTGTGGGACGACACCTAAAGAAAAAACCGCAAAAATAAAAAATGTGGTCCCGCAAACCAGTTGGCAGCCGCCCAGTGTCCAGTCCGCCACTGTCGAAATTGGTGCGTATGTTTGCGGTGTACAGCTGTTTCGCCGAATCTTAATCAGTGTCTTAATATTCGGCGAAACGGGAATTTCCGTTTTGCCACAATTTTTTCTCCCAAATTACGTTCCTCGCTCACGCTGTCGAGCTCGGTGCGAATAACATCAGAAACTGCCACTAATTACAAATTCCTTCCAGTTAGGAATGCTTCTTTAACTTGTGCAACGTAAAATCTTTATAGAAAATTTCGATTCGGCGAAACGGGAAACATTTTCGATGAAATGGCGGGGAAGACACCATGTTTGCGTTACTTGGCTGCAGGACGAATGACCAGACTGCTTGCTGGAAGTCGGACATTGAACTGCCAGGTTGAACTTCCGGAATACGAGGTCAGACTTCCATACTCCATAAGCAGGACGAAATCCAAATCGGATCGCTTCTGTTTTTATTTCCAGACTGCATGGTCTGAATTCCGGACTAGGTCGTCGGAATTCCCCAACCGGACTGCCAGACTTCCGTAGTGACTACCGACTTTCCAAAACGACTGCTCTACTTCCAAAACGACTGCCGAACTTCCCAAGATTAATGCAAACTGCTATAGTCACGTTGTACACAGGACTGTCAGGAGTGCTAACCACCTGGGGTCGGGGATTCGAATGTGTGATCTCAACAATACACATAAGTTGTTCATGGAAAACCATAACAGCATGTGGGTAACGGTATGTTATTCCAGGTCTGCTGTGGACAATTTTTCACTAGCAATTATTCGCACACAGTGTCGCAAATCTTGTTTACTTGCATGTTTGCTGGGGCGAATGGCCAATCTTAATCTTATGTGGCAAATCTTACATAGGTGGGCATTATCTACAGTATGTATTGTAACTTTATTTCCGTTTCCTGCCTCTAGAACATTCTAGAAACTTTCATTACCCATAATACCCCTGCTATTTCGCGGTTGTCACGGGTTACCAAAAGGTATTTAAGCAAAGGAGTCAGCATGGAAAAATCGAAAAGCCTTCGAGCCAGCCAACTGGCTGGTCCTCCTTTGACCCCTGCTAGGTCTGCTAGTTAGGGGGATTTTGGTTAGGCCTTTAGTAGGCCCAATTTTTGATTGTAGGCTGTTTTCCCCCAACCGTAAACCAAACCTCTGTTCTGACCCTAACTTAAGCCCAAAGTTCCCCAGCTTCCCTCCCGCATTTGTTCAGTCTAATTTTGGTTTAGCTCTCCCACGGTTTCCTATTTTTGCGCCATACAGAAGCAGAAAGTTGGGGTGAATATTTGATATGAACACGGAGGTTTCTTAAGTCGCTTTATCTTACGTCGATGTAGTGCTTAGAGCTCTTTAAGAACGTCCGTGTAACCACCTAAAACCACTTTCAAGTCGCTTTATCTCAAACCACCTCGTTACGTCGACGTAAGGAGTGAAGCGCTTTAACAACCTACGTGTAACAACCCATTTTCTACATCGCTCTAAGGACTGCTTTCCTTTGATTGGTTGATCCTTTGATTGGTTAAAAAGAGTGCGCTTAAACGTCACGAAGCTAGGGCGGAACCTGTCACTTCCTTGAAACGAAGTCGAAAGCCCAGCTAATCGAATGGGGACATGGGAATAGAGAGGGGTTGGGTTGACGGGGATTAGATAAACGCGACACTGCATCGACTTAGCAGCTTACCACCGTGTACCCACCTCTCTCTAAAGCGACGTGAGTTCAAGTCGGCGTAAGGTAAAGCGACGTAAGGTAAAGCGACTTAAGAAACCTCCGTGTACCCTCGGTCATTGTTACAAAACCTACAATTTTGTTTCTCCCTCTTCAGGTTGCCTTCGCCGTTTTTTGCTAGGGTTTGTTTTGGTGCATTGGACAAGTTACAGGTTTGACTAACGTCGTGTATCTCTGGACTCCTTACTTTTTTAAGCCTAAAATCGTGGGTCTATACGGCGCCACTGTTCTTAAATCCCGTTATGTTTAATCTGTTGTCATTCATAGGCTTAAGTTAACTAAAGGCGAACGAGATTCACTTCACGTTTTTCTTCTTCCCTCATTTAAATACACATCCCATTTTTAATCCTCCCCCACCCCCTGTATCCCTCCCCCTCGCCTACTCAACACCATGTTATCGTGCTACCAAAACACATCCTTTGACCGATTAAGCTTGCGTTGTACGCATGCGCGTCTAGACAACATCAGAACTGCAGGGATAATTCGTGTTTTATATTCTTGTAACGCGTTGGTTTGTCTTGGTAACAATAGAGCTAGCGGATCAAAAGGTAGAGGTCGCTCACTTCATTACTTGTCGTGGTGATTTAGGCTGCGTTCGTGGCCGATTTATTATTATCTTTTTTATGTTTTTTCCCCGGTTTTTTTTCCGGTTTTTTTTTGCCTTTCTTACTTTCGTCATGGTCGCGTAGGGGATCGTTTGAAAGTTAGGCTTAAAGTTTGAATTTTTGTGAAACAGCACCTATCATTGTTTCTCGACAACTGAAAAGAACCAGGAATGTCTCTTTATCGATATACGACGTAGCGTGGAAAAGCCCACATATTCAACCATTTTTACGTAGGTTTTTTAACCCTACATCTCATAGGTGGATTTTTTTTTAACACAGTGCCATAGGTGGGGTCAAATCCGACCCCGTAAATACAAAAATTCAAAAGTCAGTCTTCCGAAATGTTGTAAAAGAGTTTCTTACTTGGAAATTAAAGGAAAATTGACTAGAAATTAGAATTTTACACTGAATTTAACTTTACTTTCTGTAGGAAAAAAATATAACTGAAAAACAAAATTTTCAATTTTTGAAAAATTGGAAATCATCGGAAATGAATAATCACAAAAGGGACATACAAAAAAATGGAAAAATTTTGAAAAATCAGAGTCACTTGATTCAACAATACAGTTAGCACTTTGCATCAAAATTTTCAGGTTTTTTTGCAGACAAATTTTTCACATGTATTGCAGATTGTGTTGACGATTTTACGTGAATCCTACTGTGAGCTCATATTGGACGACTTTGAAGAGAAATCCAAACAATACATTCAAACCAACACTTTGTTTTTTTTTTTATGAAAACCTCGGAAAACTATTCAAATGAAATGTCACCAAAGATGAACCCTTAAAATAAATTTCAATTCGTGACCCCAGCGATGGGACCGAGGGTTTAGAATAACGTTTGTAATCGTCGTTAATTTTACACCCTGTAATGAGAGTAAGCTGGACTACGAATACACCCAACGCTACACGGATGTTCCTTGTTGAAAATTGGCTGGCAGGCATTAAATGGCACTGTGCCCAATGTTTTTTTTTTTTTATGTGACTAGAAGTACGGACATACCTTACAAATAAAATTCTTTAAAAGTAGAAGAAAACATTTCCTGGTAACGGGACAGCAAGAGGCTGTATATAAATTCCGAGTGGAATTGCGTAGCAAAGTTGTTCTCGCCTTGTGGCGCCATGGCGTCGGCTGGGAGCGCACCAAATACCCACTCCTTGTGCGCTCTGTATTTTCCGAGTTTCAGGCGAACGAACACACAAATGCAAATAAAATCGAGCATTTTTAATGGTTAGGGTTTTAATCCTATTCCTTGTCATTTAAGCCCCCCTTTTTAACGTAGTGTTTATTGTTTCTCATTCAGTGGTGACCCCCCCCCAACACCCACAGATAAATCCTTCTCACTTCCCGGGGGCCCATCCAGTGTCGTAGCTGCCTTCACTATGACCGTTAATTTTCGACTCCCGTTTATTCAAATTCGACTGACCACGATGTGGAAGGATTTATCTGTGCGTGTTGGTTGCATCTCACCATAATCCGGCCATTAATATTCCCAAGATGGCAACTAAGATGGCGTCCCCTCAACGCTGGTATGCATTTCGCAACTTGTTTTTTTTTTTGCCATTTTTTTTCTTTCTGGATTTGCATCTTATACCTCTAGCCATGGAAGCAGCTATACGCCTGCTTCTTTTCAGTGAGTAGTGCGAACTTTTTTTGTAACTAAGTTATTTATGTTAGTGATTTTTTTTTTAAAGCCTAAAGCTGAGTTTAGTAGTTATTTGTATATTTGAACATCTGTCGTGGGGGGGGGGGTTTAAAAAAA
>JAHWFP010037424.1:12064-24589 GCA_023313725.1 Lithobius niger
AAAAAAATGGTGATTCCTTGGTTGCGTGTTTGACCTAATACTCGAAGCTTTCAAGTTTTGGTTCACGTTTGTAAAATTTCACACGTGTGGAAAGGAATGAATGTGGAGAGTTTATACATGTATGTTGCGATCCCCGGCTGGTCTGAAGACCACTAACGAAGGAGCGCAACCGAGCCAACATTGTGAACTAATAAAGATGACAAATGAGCAGCAATTATGACAAAATAGGTTCACGTGTCATCCAGAACCTTGCCATACCGGGGAGGGGGGGGGGGGAAGCACCTCCTGTAATTAGTTAATGGAAAAGGTGATAAATAGAACTGTTGAGTACTATATAGGGTGACCCACAAACACTAAACACTAGTGTGTATAAAGTATATGAAGCATGAATCGACACCCATAGAGTGCGAAGGTAAGGCCGTTAAAAATTAATTAACTGAGTGGTTCTCGAGAGCGCACGCATCGGTTTTTTTTCTCAACGCATGAAACGTTTTTTATGACAGTGTCTAAAAATAAAATAAAAAACTCCCATCACACATGAGCAGTTTCATCAAACATTTCCTGGAGCCGATGGCTACATCAGCTCCTTGCACCATTCACATGAACGCCTCGAAACAAATCTATAGGTCGTTCAGAGGCATGTCACAGCTAAAAACTAGGATCTAAATAATGACTTTTGTCAAATGTGCAACCTTTTCACGATCACCGTGTAATTAAAACATAGATTTGTACTCCACAATAAAATATAAGTTACTGATTTTGTTTTGTTTGGTAAAAAAAAAAAGCCATCTGAAAAATCACGAATAAAACGCCAAAAAAAAAACACTGCCCGCTCGTGTCATTTTTTTTAGTATCACTCCGAGAACCACTTATTTAATTTTTAGCGACCTAACGATACGGCTAAATAAATACGAATGCAAACCTAATTGCGTTGCCTTTTGGACTTGTATGTCAGACTGCCTGAGTGGGGAATCGAACCCACGACCTTTGAAATCAAAGGCCGAGGTCCTACCGCTGAGCCATACTGACGCGGCCATATTGAACGTGAATAGGTTTGGATTCGTATTTGTTTAACCCATCTTGAGCCATTGGCTTTTCCGTCCTGTATAATAACTATACGACTAGTACGTTTCAAAACTCTTTGAGATTACGCCATTTTGTACTACACAAATTACTACATATTTTAAGCAAATTATTACGCAAATTACTTACTACTCATAAATTTGCCGGGTTGGCCGCCGTAATCCATCGTATACTGAACAACACTACGTTTCTTTTTCTTAAAGGTGCATTCCTCCCAACGCCATTTTGTTCGATCCTCCACATCCAATACGACCCCCAGAGGTCTATTTATTTACCGTTAGTCAATCTCTTGCTAAAAATCCGTTTTAAAATGCGAAATTTTCTGTTGAATTTTGGGAACTAATTCAATAGTGTCCTACGATTATATGATCATTTGCGCGCTTGCAGTAACCATGGCGTTTCATCTGTGTGTGGTGCATGTACTAATTTTTGATAGTTTGCTAATAATTGCCATGAGATCAAAAATCTAAAAGGCTAATGCGGTAAAAATTTAAATTATTTATGTCAATAGATCGCCGGAAAAAAATTAAGATAACTAGCCTACAAAATTGTAAAGTGTGATGTTAAAATACGAAAATCATTCCGGTTTGTGACGACACAATTTTTGCGTACGTGCTGTTTCGTCTACTACGCCCAAGGCCAACTGAGGTAGTAGCTGCGTTCCTCGCTACTATCTCAGTTGGCCTTGTATTGCTACGCCGTGACTCGCGAAACGGTGCGATGGTAACATTCCTTTAACATACCTTTAACATTCTTCTGGTACGTTTAGCTCACAGTGTTGTGGTTAGTCGTGAATACCGTATACATGGGTACACAGTTTAGTTTACGATTAGTATTCTAGGATTGTTTGCGTTCTTGTCATTAAGGTTCTCTATTCAAAGAGAGCCTTCTCGGCAGTCATGGCAGCGAGACAGAAATACGTTTTGGCTCGTCGTATGTCAACTCCTTGTAGATAAACGTCATTCGATTTGGAATTTTTTTTTCCATTTATTTTTCCATGAGCTGTTTCGTGTCACTTATTATGCATTACCTCACGCGCTGGGGTTCCAATCCGTAATTAGAGACATCGTTCTAACACTATTTATCATTCAGGCACAACATTTTAAACCAATAACTAAAAGCCGGCCTGGCGCATATTAAAGTCGCTTGACGAGTCGTACATTGGAATAAACGGCGCTGCGTCTGCCAACTTTTCACCGGTGGTGGCGCCGCCTTGGTCACCGGGGTGGTCCCGCCTGGGTTTAAAGGAATTTCGGTAATTTTGACTTTACATCTTGATTTTGAACCCGTTTCAACACACTTTTCTAGCCGCGAAAACTGTGATCGAGCTCCCGAAACCAGCTACGAAATTAACTAAATCTCTACACCTTATAAGCCCTGATCCCGAAGTCGCGTCTAACCAACAATACAATAAGTAACAACCACTCTAATTAACTGAACAAAAAAAAGTTTTGCCGTTTAAAAAAAAAAAAAACATTAGAGCTCGTCTCCCCATACTCACAGCCGTGAAGGTTCACGATTAAAAACGGATTAGAGTTCACTCGAACGCAACGAACTATAATTTGAACTCCAATTCCAGGGAATAATGACTGTTGTCATGTAATTAGTATGTCAGTAAGTGAACGCAGCTTGTGTTTGAAATGTTTAATGTTTGTGTGCGTGTGTATGTGTGTGTGTGTGTGCTTAATTTGTCTATCATACAGGTTTTTTTTATATTTGTTCGTGTTTGTTGTTTTATATTTTAAGTGTTTCGTGCAGGAGGCAGCGGTGCAGGAGGCTCATCACTGCTACGTTGGAAAGTGGCCGGCGATGATAATACTATGCATTGAAACTTATTTTTTCACTCCATAATAATTGTTTAAACGATGCTTAAACCGTTTGCAACATGGGGATT
Source organism: Lithobius niger (assembly GCA_023313725.1). Lineage (NCBI taxonomy): Eukaryota > Metazoa > Arthropoda > Chilopoda > Lithobiomorpha > Lithobiidae > Lithobius > Lithobius niger. Next base: position 15,042 of record JAHWFP010037424.1, read on the forward strand.
GGTGGGGGTTGTTATTTGAAACAACCAGCGTAGCTGGGCTGGAAATTCTGATGCACCGTTTCCAACATGGGGATGTTATGAAACAGCCTGGAAAGAAATACAATGGATCCAATGTTTTGATCTGCTGAAGGACCGCTAAGAATTTGTCAGCCGGAGGGGGATTTGCGGCGGAAACCATCCAGAATTTTTAGCATCTCCCCCCCCCCCCCCTCTCGGTATCGGCATGCATTTCTGTTTAGCCGATTCTGATCCGATGCAGGTACCGATGTGTCTATCCCACCCTTCACATCACAAGGCCTGGCATTAAAATTTGTTGCGAAATGCGTATTTAGTCATAAAGAAAAGCCGAACGAACGCGTTTGCACCATCGATTCGTAAGAAAATCGAACAAAATTAGATAAAGATGGAATAAAGACGGTCTTAATTACTTAAAATCGTCTGCAAGCGTACGCAGTGAGGGTTCAAGTAGATTTTAAAGAGTCACAAGTGCGACCACTTTTATTCTCCCAACAACTGCAATTTTACCAAATTTTTGGTTCCTTGGTTGGACTTTTTCAAGGTTCAACCCGAAAAAAGGCAAGTCCCCTGAAAAAGTACGGCACGGGCTCGCAAATTTGGTAAAATTATCTGGTAAACTGTCTAAGGACAGCATGCGACTGGTAAATGGTGCATCAAGTCGCCCCCCCCCCCCCCTCCCTTGGTGGGCAACGTCTTTCACTACGTGTGGGAGGACGGATGGGTCGTAAAGTGAATTTACGTTATCATTCATTTTTCTACTTTTCCATCGTGGTTTTCCTCTTCTCGGAGTGTAGCTATTCTGTCTCAGTTGGCCTTGCACTTCCCTCTCCTGTTTTCCAATTATGGTATACGATGGCCCTCATGTTCCTTTGTCAGGTGCGAGCTATTATAGTCGATCACCCGTATATATATCGTCCGTTTTGATTGGCCGAAGCAGATGACGTAGGAACCCATCACCCAATCAGAGCTTGTTGTCGCTATTAGTCCTCGCTCGCTTACGGTAATAATAATGTGGAGATTATGTAGTTTTTGGGCGAGGAGGCCAGCAAATGGCCGATGTGTGTTCTCTAAAGTTCTGCTTCTAATTTCTTAGGAAACGAATATATGCTGACACTATTAGAAGAAACGAACAAACCGTGAGATATGAAATAGTTATTCAGGTGTAAGTTGTTTTTGTATTATGCTTGTTCCTCACAGGGGAAGACTCCGGACCGGCTCCGGGCGCGAGCTTGACCTTTTCACACTGGACTCCAACTCTGGTCCGGGCCCGGGCCCGACCCCGACTTTCAAGTCCTGCTACGCCGACTACAACTCCGTGTTTGAGTATGGAAAGGGTCGGTATGCGGGCGCGCAACTTTTGGGCAACGTTTTGACGCTTGGACCGCTAATACGCAACAGCGCGATAAAGGGAAAGCCGGAGGAGGGGACGGGAGAGGGAGGGGAGAAAGGAACAACGACAGTGCCGAAAATGTTGTAGCGAAAGAAAGATTAACTAAAGTCCGGACCTTCGCCGCGATGATGGTTTCAGTATGGAATGAAGAATGTCAGGTTTTACCTGTGGGTATAGAGCAGCGTCAAGTGACGTCATACGGCTACAAGAGAGATACCTGCAAGGGGCACCAGATTGACATGGTGGGTTAAACAACGGCGCTTCTAGTCAAGCCAGTGCTTTGAGAGTGGATTTCGTAGGCTTAAAAAACCGTTGTTTTCTCCAATCCCTTATGCTGTGTAGGTTGTAATTGGAAAATAAAGATTCCACTTGCTTAAAAATGTCAGCAACTGCCAACAAATCGACAAAAATCGCGCGTTTTAGGCCTAAGAAATCCAGTCTAACAGCATTGGCTTCAGTAAGACGCTCTTCTTTTCCCCTTCCAGTGTACCTTGCAGCTAAACCAGTAACTGGCTCCACCATAGAGTTATACACAATAATACTACGTCGTGTCACTGCCCTATAGAGCAGTGACATTTCCCGCCATATTGGCACCAGTATGGGTTTTGGAGGACATAATTACAAGCGCACTACATAAAAATGGAGGGAAAAACAACGGAAGAGCTGATTTCTTAGGCTTAAAATAACGTTGTTTTCTCCAACAACAAAAATCGCGCGTTTTAGGTCTAAGAAATCACTCTTCGCAACATCGGCTTCAGTATGACCCCCTTTTGTTTCTCTCTGCAGTGCCCCTTGCAGCTAACCCATTATGGCTCCAGTATAGAGTTATACACAATAATACCACGTCGTGTCACTGCTCTATAAGGAGGGGCCCAGACACCAAACGCGGTGTTCGGGGTCCAGTGTGGATGCTGTGTATTAGACCTGTAGTAACCTGTGCAAACTGCTCAGTGAACCTGAAGTGGAAGTCTTCGTGAAATGCCGTGAAGTGTTTTTTTAACAATTGATGTTAATTCGTTATTTTCGTGTGTAGAGGTGTCTGAAATATCCGTGTGTTAGAGGACGTTTCGTGCTCCCTTTGCTTGTACGACTATCAATAACGATGACACGTTGTTGGCAGTTCGCTCATCAAGAGCCGTTTAAAATGTGATTTATTACTGCATAACAGTTTACGATTGAATTAAACCTATCGTAAATGACCACAATTTAATGTTACGCGCATAAGTCCTAATCTGGGCTTAGTAAACGGGGAGGGGGCTAAAGAAAAATCCATTCATCTCTTGATTGTTAACATGTATGATTTATGTAGTTATACTTCACAATGTTTTAGTGTATACGAGTTTTGGTTCTTTACAGTTATTAGTTAGCTCGCCTCAGGTAACACGCTTGTAAAAACTTCATATTTAGCATGACTTACGCCCGTCAGGTATGATTGTTTTGAGTTTTTTAATTCATGGCTGCGCTCAGCAATTCATCACCCGTAAAATTGGCTGTAAAATCGAGCTGGGGCTGGTCGTCCATTTTCGGAGCTCTATTGACGATGATTCGGTGTAGGCTAATTGGCTGGAGCATTAAGAAGTTGCGGGTGGAAAGTTCAGCCTCGTAAACCTTCTAATGTTTGAAAATTGAAGGTGTAATTCACGACGGGGAAGGGTTGAACCATATTTACGAAGTGGCTCAAGTGTAATAAGCCGACAATAACCCTTAAACCTGTCCCTCGTAAACTTAAGGTCGTGGGTTGTCTGTCAAGAGTTGGCCAGATTCCAGCGCGTATATGCGTCGTCGCGGTTCGGTATTGTTTAAACTTAAATTGGTTTCCCCGCCCTTGTCTTATAACAGCCCCTGGCAAGGTTCTGTGTTGTAGTGTGTGCCGTGGTTACGCGTTACCAACGTCGCGTAGCCCTGCCTCAACGGAATGCCGCTTGTTTGCTGACAGTAGATGCAGAAATCTACCCATCACTCGCCAGTTGGCGACTAAAAGGACATACCTCCTCACTCTATTCTAGCATCCTGCGCGGAACAGCTTATGCAACATTTATATAAGTTCAGTAGCGTGCACAGGCCCCCGAGAGAGCTGGGGCAACTTTTAGTAAAAGGGCACATTTTTTTCCTAGGGGATTTTTTTTTGCCTATCTTTTAACCCTTCCTAAGCCTTTTTTGCCCTTTTCAGGCCTTTTTTTGACATTGTTTCCTAGGAACCTTTTTTCACTATATTTTTATCCATTCTCAGCCTTTTTAACCCTTTTCATTCCTTTTTAAGGCCTTTAGACTCTTTCTCCAGGAAATACTGCATCAGGCAAGGCAACTGTATACGTTGAGTAAACCTTGGTTGTGTACGAAAAAAACTGTTGAACACACAGCTGTTGTTCTTTTTAATACTAGAGCTTACAGTCAGCTCCACACTTTGTTACCGAAAGCCAGACGGGAAATTCGACATAAAAGTTTTCTATATCAGGCCCCAAAAGATTTACAATGCCCTACCATTTCGCTTTAAAACCATCCGATCAGCTCATTGTTTCAAATCGAGGGTACGCGAATGGATTGTTGGGCTTGCTTGAATCCTTGTTTATTATTAATATTTAATACCCTTGTTGTTTTTGTATATCTATCGAATGCTCGACTTGTATAGATATGTACTTGACTTACTTTTTTGTTTATATTTTAATCTGACATATTTTCGTATTATTTTATGCAGAATCTGTTGCCGTCTATTGATTTTTAATTATTTTCTTCGTTGGTTCTGTGTTGCACACGAGTTTACTCTGCAACACAGATTTACACTCTCATGATTTCGTTGCCATTGTTGCTATTGAAATGCTTTGGAGTGCAATAAACTTACTTACTTACTTAGTAAATGCTGGTGCAAAAAGGGCAATTCCCGAAAAGGGCAGGGACACTGCCTCCCCCCCCCCCCCCTCCTCTCCACGCCACTGCATAAGTTATAGAGTGAATTTTCCAAAACCGTTTCTGACGTGGGGATATAGTGGAAAGTGATTGCCCTCCGCAACATATGCACTTGTTCTGCAGGAATGTTGCAAAACTGAAGCCATACAGCGGTCCCAAAACTGAAGCTTAATTTTCCTTCGTTTCGCTTTAAATGCGGAGGGAGGATACGATTTTTTTGAAATAAGCTGTCAAAACTTTTTCGTTTCCCATTTAGTAAAATGCATTCATTTTCCCTGATTGTTTGTTGTCGTGTGTTGTGAGTCCTTGTCTTCGTATTGGCCTGAAGCCGTCCTTGATTCCTCCTCTCCTCCCCCCCCCCCTCTTCTCCAGTTCGTGGGTAGAATTGGCTCGTGCCACTAGGCCAGCCCTTCCTTCCCTTACAAGATGCTTCCCTGAATCTTAACTTTAGATTTTGATAAAACTATATAGTACCACATAAAACCTTAATCTCACCTTTAGGCACGCTAAAAGACCTAATTAATCACATATAAAATGTAAGCTAAATTAGGTACGCTAGGTTTGTAATTTGAGAAAGAAAGGCACTGTAACCAAAGTGCTATCGGGGCGGACCCTGGCTATAGGCTCGAGCCGAGCTTAGTAGCTGTTCATCCTTTCTCAAGTGGTGCACAAACGTATACAAGGAGGGAAGCCACTTTTTCTTGCTCCACACTAGCAGATGTGCTGCTGCCAGTGCGGGAAAATGTGAAAATTTATGACAGGTAAAAAAAAACAAAAATGTGAAAAATGTGATAAAATGTGAGTAGTATAAAAAAAAGCAAAACGCACAAACTCAAGTGAAAACAATCAGTTTATCCGACATGCAAAAAATGAGGGAGACTGATACTAATTTAAGCAGCAGTGGAAAAGCATCCCTTAACTACCAAGGGAGTAAATGGTATCATACCACTTACAAAGTGCTAAAAAAAAGATGCCTATAGAATCCAGTAACTAAACTTTTGTTATGAATTTGTGAAGCTTGAGACCATAGCTGATTTTTGAAGTTGTCTTTTCAAACTTTGCCATTTTTTTTTACTCGGGTGTAACATTTTTTTTTTTACAAAAAATTTTAAAGGTTTCCTTAAAAAAAAAAAAAAAAAAAAAAAACGAATTCCAAGAATGCTAACTAAGTAAAAGAAAGAAGGAAGAATTAGTGATGCCAAAAATTAAAAGTATTGTTATGCGAAAAATGTGAAAAAAAAACAAGAAGAAAAAGCCAGCCCCCCCTGGCGGCAGCCCTGCTTTAGAAATTGTGTAAGCAGTTAATCAACAATAAGTTGACAAGGTAAAAGGTTGTAACGATAGTTAATTATAGTAACGTTGAAAAGTCTTGGAAAATAAAAATTGAAATGGCTGAAAAAATCGATTCATAATAATACAGGATCCGAGTTTCTTATATTCTGTAGAAGCCCAGCAAAACAACTGCTTTAGCAGTTCTATGCCTTTTAAAAGTTTAAAAAGCCAAAAAATTCAAATTTGTTGCAATGTGAATAAATACCTTATTTGTGTTCTGTTGCCGAATTTTACTCTGATGTTCGGGGTAAGTCCCTCCCCCCCCCCCTCTTCCCCCTCCCAACAAAAAAATTGGTGCGCTATTGGCCCAAATAACCAAAAAATACCTTGAAAAATTTGGGGAGAGTGTAAAAAAGCATCTGAACCTTGCAACAACAACATCTGTATTTGAAGGACGCTAACTAGTAACGATTTCTAGGTTGGTCCTTGAGGTTTGATTCAAAACCAAGTCGAGTTGTCGGCACGTGTGGATTGTGCACTATCGGGTAATTCATCAAACTAGAAAAGGGAAGGTCTTGACTTCGCCGGGGGTCCAACTGGTAATAGGGGACATAAATTCACACCTGACGGTGGTGGGTATGCAACATCGTCTTGTTGTACAACCTCCCTCCATGTTTGGGAGTGTAGGCGGTGTTTCTTTGGTTAAGGAATCGCGGACCCGAGGGGCTAGAAATCTCGTACACCCAAGATTTAGATTTATAAATCCCTTGCAAGTCTTGTACAAACGTAGTAAAATCTGTAAATCTTGTATAAATCACTCAACCTTGTAAATCTTGTACAAACCTTGTAAATCTGGTACAAAGCTTGTAAATCACGTAAATCTGGATGTTTCATTTAAATCTTATTTAAACCTTTTGTAAATCTTTAAGGCCCAGCAAATCTTCATGTAAATCTTCAAATCTGTAAATCTGTAAAACCTTGTGTAAATCTTTAAATCTTCTGAAAATCCGTGTAGGTCTTGCAAAACTTCATATAAATTATTAAATCTTACATAAATCTTTAGTAAATCTTTAAACCCCAGCAAATCTTAATGTGAATATTCAAATCTGCAGATCTATGTAAATCTTTTGTAAATCTTTAAATCCCAGCAAATCTTCAAATCTGTAAAACCGTATGTAAATCTGTAAATCTTCTGCAAATCCGTGTAGATCTTCAAAACTCCATATAAATTATTAAATCTTACTTAAATCTTTTAGTAAATCTTAAAATCCCAGCAAATCTTAATGTGAATATTCAAATCTGCAAATTTGTGTAAATCTTTAAATCCTCTGCAAATCCGTATAAATCTTGCAAAACTTCATGTAAATATTACATAAATCTTTTGTAAATTTTTTAATCCCAGCAAATCTGCATATCTTCATGTAAATCTTGAAATCTGCAAATCTGTGTAAATTAGAAAAACTTTATGTAGTAAATCTTTAAATCTTCTGCAAATCCTTGCAAATCTTGTAATGAAACTTCATGTAAATCGTTAACCTTAATTAAATCTTTTGTAAATCTTTAAACACCAACAAATCCGTAAATCTCCGTAAATCCGTTGGAAGATTTACAGATTTGTAAATCTAGTACACTTTTTTTTTTGTCTTTGTCGAACCCCCTCGCGTGAACCTCGTATTGTTTTGCGAACCTGCCACGCCAGATGGCGTAAACAACAGTAGAAGTGTGTTAAGATCTTGCCATTTTTTAATAACAGGACAAAGTATCCGTTCTGGGTGAATCGTTGAGGCCATCAAAAAACGGAGCTTGCAATGGTAGGGTGATGTAAACGTTGAAAGCTTTGTAGGGCTAATTTTGTTTTAGTTGTTTGCGTGGGTCTGTGGGGGTAAAACCGTACAGCCATAAGATGGTTACTGTGATTTAGTGCTTTCAACGCTAAGCTATATTAGAGTACTAAAGAAAAGACTTCCTCATCGCCATTGAGTGGTAGAGTGTTTCGTTCTTGCTAGTCTTCTGAGATTTATGGGTTGTTGTAGGGTAGTTTGCTACGTTCATTATGTAGGAAGGGGAGGGGGGGGGGCGTAGTTTAGAGGGGAAAGTTGATTTCTATTACCCTGGGTTTGTCAAGTTGATATATAGTGACAGAGTGCCCACACTTTCGGGTGTTGTTGGTGGTCTTAGTGAGAAGGAAAAAATATTAATCTTAAGCTAATTTCTTTTTTTATGTTTTAATGGCTAGCTGAATTGCTAACTGCGACAGGTTGTGGGTATTTTAATTTTTATGTATCTTTAGTAGTAGTTGGTCGAAGATTTGTTGTTTTGATGGTTTTATTTCAATGTTAAAGTTTTACATTTTACGTAGTCTTATCCACCCAAAACCAATACTAAGGATTCCCGCCAAGTTTTCGCCGTTTGCTCAAATAATTCCGTTGACGAATAGTCGCAAGTGAACTAAAAACTTGAAAATTTGGGAACTTTTGTCGATAAGTCCAAAAATGGCGGATATATCGAACGGTATTGCCGAATCGATGACTGAAGCCAGTCTTGTTGATCGTATCACCGATAGAACCGTGCGAACCGATTGTCTGCGTACTGGTAATTCGCAAATTTAAACAGCTGTTTCACCAATCGTGGATTAAGCAAATTGCTCTTTCGACACTGACAGTTCGCAATCAGAAGTAGGTTTCAATAGTCGGCAGTTGACCGGCAGCTTTCGTATCCTACCAGTTTTTTATCAGTCTTTAGTCAGCCGATATCGGCTTGGTATAGGCTACAGCTTTGGTATAGAGTGTGCCTTGTGGTGGTATCACAGCAAGAAACCGTTGCCTTCTGTATCAGTCGGCCTTGACCGAATCGCTGGATGCTGGCTATACGGACTTACAATTGAGGCGCTAGAGTTTCCACGTATACAAACGAATACACAAATACGAGATCCGATTATTTTGTGGATACGTGGGATTCTAAGAAATAATTCAAGCTCCTTAGCAAGGATGGAACCACAAATTCATAAAAAGCCGCACAATATTTTAATTTTCGAAAGCACATTGCTGACTTGTTCACAGTAAACAAAAGGTATATACAAATAAAAAGCCATAGTTTGACGACTGACGGACTATCAATCCGCCATTTTGAAAGCCACAACGCATTGACCACGGACATCTACACAGTATTCGATGAAGAATAATGTGTAGAGATCAGTGGTCACTGCGTTGCGGCTTTCAAGATGGTGGAATGATAATCCGTCATTTGTCAAATTATGGCGTGTTAGTTGTATACAGGGTGGAGCAGAAGGGAAGGGCCACCCTTGGCAATCAAAGATGGTTAATGTTAGGATAATGAAACTTTGCATGGTATGTAGGCGAACGGGGAGCCATTGCAAAAAAAAAACGGAACGAAATTCGGTACGCTAGTTTAAGCCAAACAGTGAGTGTAAAAGTAAGTCCAGTGGTCCTCAAAGTACATGAAGCTTGCTTGGAAACAAACAGCAACTTACATACTGATGACTCGACACTAGCTCAACAGAATCTGCTACATTACACGTATAAACAGAAAACGCAAGTTGGCATAGTTTAGTTACCGTGGTTGTCTCAAAAATGAAACTAAGGTTGTTCCTCCCTAAGGTTAACATTTCTGATTTTGTTTCAGAGCCGATCACGGTTAATGAATTATGCCAATTTGCGTATGCTACCAACGCTATTACCTTCCAATACAATGCGTGGTGTACGAAAGAGCCTGACAGAACTGTTTGGCAAGAAAGCCACTCGGCCAGCACAACAGAATGATGCTTGCAATTCCCGTAACTCCTAAGCTAAAGTACCTAATTTCTTTGTTCTTTTGCATTGGCCATGCCTTGACACTGTCTACAAGTTTCTAATTTACACTGGGGTTCTACGAAGCATAGTTAAAAAGTTAGCATCATGATGACCTTGAAAATATGCGTCAAGGTCAGTGATCGATTCATGGTTAG
>JAHWFP010037424.1:24689-42903 GCA_023313725.1 Lithobius niger
GTACCATGCAAAGTTTCATTATCCTAACATTAACCATCTTTGATTGCCAAGGGTGGCCCTTCCTTTCTGCCCCACCCTGTATATCTTTTGTTTACTGTGAACTGTCGAAAATTGAAATATTATGTGGCTTTTTATAAACTTGTGGTTCCATCTTTGCTATCAGGAGCATGCATTATTTGTTGGAATAAACAAATATATGTAGGCAATGTGGATTTAATTTCTTACCCCCACCAATTTAAAAAGTTTTGTGCAAAGGTATCTTTACTCATGTTAAAGATAGCCCAACGTCGTAGGTCTACAATTTTAGGACAAGTTTCGCTTTCGTTTGATTTCACGGTGAGACCAAGGAACAAACGTTGATGAATTCAAATCTTTTTCACTAACTGTAGAGTGGATTCGGTTGCAAATGCGTCTAAAAGTGTTCTTCTCTCAAAACTATTTCCATTTGTAGAAATCCAGATCCTACCTTGATGGTTACAAATGACAAAATAACCAAACCAAAGAAAAAATAGTTTGTGGATTCCGTTCTCGGATGGGTATTAATGAGTCGACGCTGTGATAAATGCCTTTCTTGCATTGTTTCGCCCTGTGGGTTCCACGCTAGACTGATTTCGTGCTTTTTTTCCCAACCTTCTTTTCAGACAGAGGTCTATCTGGTGGGTTTTTATGTCGCCTGTTTTTTTGTTTTTTTTTTTCTTCATGGGTTTTATAAATTAGCGTGTTAAAATTAAAAAAAAAGGAATGATAGGAAAAAATGGTCTTAAGAGAGGGAGTTGTCACAGACACAGTAGTGAAGCTATGGGTTAGTTTTTAATTTTGTTTACTCTTTGGAGAAAAGTAATGGGAAGTCAGGAGAAAAGGTGGGCTTGACTGATTTTTAAGTGTACAGGTTTTATCTTATCTAGTTATCTAATCTGTCACACACGGTGTCCAAAACTCCCTGGTCACCCTCGTAGTAATTTTTAGGGAATAAAGGTGGAGCTACGAAAACCCTTGTATAATATATGTATTCGTTAATTCAGGAGGTTTCTCGAACCCTGTTGAAAGCGCACAACTAATCCGGGTTTATGCATATTAAATAGGAAAGATAACTGCGAATGGGATGGACAAATCCGAAGTGAAGTGGATCATATCCGAGTCAAACCAACGCGCATTCGTATGTTGGTCGAACCCACTTCGCTTCACAATTTACGTCCTGGTGGCAGTACGGCAGTGAAAAATGAAGAAAAAAAGGGCAATTTACGTCCTGGTGGCACCACGGCAGTGAGAAATGAAGAAAAAGGGCAATTTACGTCCTGGTGGCACCACGGCAGTGAAAAATGAAGAAAAAGGGGCAATTTACGTCCTGGTGGCACCACGGCAGTGAGAAATGAAGAAAAAGGGCAATTTATGTCCTGGTGGCACCACGGCAGTGAAAAAAAGGCAATTTACGTCCTGGTGGCACTACGGCAGTGAAACATGAAGAAAAAAGGGCAATTTAGTCCTGGTGGCACTACGGCAGTGAGCGCTGCTCTAAGCTGGAATCCCACACTTTAACGATAATTCCTGGCCAACTGTTAAGGAACTAGGAACCAACTCGAGAAGAAACTGTTGCTCGAAGCAGGGACAAACAAATTAATCAGGAATTGAGTCGTGTTTCGTGTCTTGCCTAGACCGAAGGCATCGTGCTGCCGAGGATCCGTCTTGCTGGACCGAGGGCAGCTTAATGACCTTGCAGGCCGACGCCAAGGTTGTCTTGCTTGAGGTTGTATAGCAGCGTTCGATCGAGGGTCCGTCCATCGCAACGCCGAGGTTGTCCTTGTGGAGCATTTAGTCTGTAGAGCTTCATCTGCATCCACAATCGCTACGTTTACATGGCCACAAGAAAGGGTATTTTAACGATGCGCTTTGAAATGCGCATTAAAAAACGGCACCTGCATTTACAACACGAAAGATGGCGATTAGGGCCAATCCGCTAAGGAAGGCGATTCGCCCAGTGCGATCGGAAAACCCTTCCTTCCTGCCCTCCCTTTGGCGAATAGTGAGCAAGTCCCACGCTGCTCTGCCCCCTGCATGTAGTAAACTAGGTCAGCTTAGACTCAAGTAACCAAATGTAATCAAATCTTAGTGGTCTTCCTAATCATGTGCACTTATTTTCAGTTTATTTACCTAAAATTCGAATGGTAACAGTACAAATTACATGGGCGCCGTAACTGTGTCCGCCATCTTTACCAGGCATTCGCCAACGACTCAATGCGAGTGTTTACATGCACAAAGACAATGCGATCCAGGCTCTCAAACCACCTCCATGAAGCACTTTGAGAGAAAGCGCCACGCACGGGTATTTCCAAGACCCACGGAGGCGACACGGAGGCGATGAGTATCCCTTTGAAGCTTTTGGAAGTGGGCATGGAAACGTAGTGAATCTTACTGTCAAAGCTCGGTCATGCAGCATTATCTCTGCTGACCTTGGGTACAAGATGTTTTTTTTTTCAATCTGCCTCTCCCAGAAGACATTGTTAATGTGGGACAATACATGTACTGATAATTTTGACGTAGAACAGTGGTACAGATCGAATTAGCCTGCTTATGGCAACTATTGTAAACGCCCAAATTCATAGAGAATAGTTATCCTTCCATTTTCCATTCAATCCCAGCTATGCTTCAACCGACGTAAGTTTTATTATTCGGATTTATTAACTGGAATTCCTTTCACCAATACTCCCCAGCCCCAATGTTAGTTACATCATGTCCTTAATCTCACTTTAATTCATTCTCAGAATTAGCGGTTATATAGTCGGTTTAACTTGTTAAGGCGAGCGAACATATAAATTTAACGTCAAGTCCTTAACCATTAAAAAAACTGTGCAAGGAAAGACCATGTCTGTTTCCTTATCGCTTACTCGTCATCAATCCACTGCCACAATCATCTGCATCACACAATCTGGTGGTACATTAGAGCATCCTTAGAATAAAATCCAGCCATACCTTTTGGGCCGTACTTGATGTGGAGGATCGAGAATAATGGCGGTGAGAGGAATGTACCTTTAAGAGTATTGTACAACTAAAATACATGACTCGTAAAACCTCACCTAAACCACTCCTATCACGCTTTGCAATTAAAGGGATATGCACCATGCCCTGTGGCATTTCATTGTATCATGCTTCATCCTACCCTCGTCGCCAATTGAAGTGTACCGAAGGTGACCTGCGGACAGCTGGGAACACCTGCAGCCTGTTCTTTGCATAAGCAAGGGATTAGGGAAGGTGCGATGAAACGCCACCAGGGTGTGGGACCTAATTAATTTCAGACCGTGCAAATTTTGGTGCATCGGCCAGGAATGGGAACGCAATCGAGCTGCTCAGTTCAGGTTGCACTACACTTGTACCATGCTTGCACGGCATCCAATTTTTGTCCTTTCCTCATGCTCGCTAGTGACGGCGATGTGAGTTCGCCATGTCTCCTTTAAAGCTCGGTACGTCTTGAGTGTAATGGGGCAAGTTTCGTATAACCGAGTCCTTTTACAAAACCAATCAAAATACTCAAAATGCAATTGTCGTATTTAAGTCAGTCGTAGCGGAATTCCTCGTAAAAAAAAAAGAATTAAAGTTTATAAAAAGTTAACAACTTTCAATTTAAACTAACTGCAGCTAAAAATCCATTTGCGAACGACTTGAAAGTTGCGAGATTTTATTACGTTCGGCAATTAAAACTTTTACAGCTTTGGAAAATGTGGCCGAAACGTTTACGGGACGCGTCTGTGTGCTGTGTTTTTTTCTTTTTTTTTTTTCTTCGGAGGGGGGTGCGAGTCTAAATATAGCCTGCTTGGGTGTTACGTCATCCCGCAGCGAGCGAGTGAAGTTTTGGTTGAGGGATGGAGCACGCGTTTGAAAATGATGGCTTTTCACAAGCACGAAGCCTGGCAAAAGTTGAAATGGGTTTGGCGTGGGAGTACTAAGATGTAAAACTCTCTTTTAACGGCTTTGCGCTACTGCATTTGTAATTTTTGCCGTTTGCTCGCTTGTCGTGGGTTGGTTGCCTCAGGCAGGAAGGTGTTCCACCTGAAAAAAACGGGGAAATTCAGGGAATTTATCAATTCTGCAAACGTCCGGAAAAAATCAGGGAATTTTGACAAGCTAATTAGCTTTTAGCGGCCTAAGGGAAACGAATTAAGACATTAAAGGCACATTCCGCCTACTTTGTAACAGCCACGCACAGACCGCCATCCGCGCATGTTACCATCGCATCGTCTTCCCGTGACTCAGCGTAGAAATACAAGGCCAACTAAGATAGTAGCTGCGTTCTTCGCAGCGAGGAACGCAGGTACTATCTCAGTTGGCCTTGGGCGTAGTAGCGAAACGGCATGAACGCAAAAATTGTGTCGTCGCAAACCAGAAAAATTTTCGTATTTTAACGTCACAGTTTATAATTTTTTAGGTTAGTACCTTATAATTTTTCTTCGTCGATCTAGTGGCATAAATAAATAATTATAATTTTGACCGAATTGGTCATTAAGATTTTTGATTTCGTGGCAGTTATTAGCAAACGATTAAAATGAGTGCATGCACACACACAAATGAAACGTCATGGTTACTGTAAGTGCGCAAAGGATCATATAATCACAGGATGCTATTAAATTAACCCCCCCAATATTTAACAGAAAATCTCCTAGACGCCACATTTTAAAACGGATTTTTATCAAGGGATTGACTAACTGAAGTAAATAGACCTTTGGGGCCGTACTTGATGTGGAGGATCGAGAATAATGGCGGCGAGAGGAATGTACCTTTAATAGTATTGTACAACTAAAATACGTGACTCGTAAAACCTCATCCAAACCACTCCTATCACGCTTTGCAATTAAAGGGATATTCTGTCTTATCCTATAACAGCAATGCTTAGTGTCGGTCCCGCGCATGTTGCCGTCGAACCGTTTCGCGCGATTCAACGTAGCGATGCTACAACTTCACTCCCGCTTGCTTTTTCACATGACTCGGAGTTGCGCGAGCCATAAGAAAAGATCAAGGAAACGAGGGTCACGTGACGGCATGAACGCCACAAAAATTGTGCCTTCATAAACTGTAGTAGACCTGACATCTGAGCACGCCAAGTGTAAATTTGAGCAGGATGCCCGAAAAACACTTGCCAGTATTTTAACAACAAAATATGCTAAACGTCACATATTAAAATGGATTTGTAGCAAGGGATTGAACGACGGAAAGTAAATAAACCCTTGTGACCGTACTTGATGTGAAGTTGCGAAAAATGGTGATAAGAATCTCGTATGGAAGGTATGCCCCTTTTAATGGTTAACAACCTTAACCATTAATAATGAAATATGATGGTTAACGACCACGCTTGATGGACAAAGTCCAAATTCCTCGACTGCGCTTGAGCCGAGGGATCCGACAAACCCGGAACTAGTGTACGAGATGGCAAATTTAATGGATTTGCAGATTTCCATGGACTTACGCAGATTTGCAGGAGTTGCACAGTTTTTCCAATTTGCGCAGATTTGAACGGATTTGCAAGATTTGCAGATTTTCAAATTTCATTTCGATATGCTGATTTGCAATGATTTGTGTGGATTTATAGATTTTACTGGGTTTGCAAGCAGATTGGCAGATTTCGTGTTGATTTGCACAGATTGCTTTGATTCGCAGGATTTATAGAGATTTGCAATGATTTGCATATTTCACTTGGATTTGCAGATTTCAAGCAGATTGGCAGACTCCTGTTGATTTGCGCTGGTTGTTTTGATTTGCAGGATTTACAGAGATTTGCAATGATTTGCATATTTCAAGCAGATTGGCAGACTCATGTTAATTTGCACTGGTTGTTTTGATTTGCAGGATTTACAGAGATTTGCAATGAGTTCGAGCAGATTGCAAGCACATTTTCAGATCTCCTGTTCAACCTGTTGATTTGCCATGATTTTCAGATTTCACTAGGATTTTCAAATTTCAAGCAGGTTACAAGCAACTTTTTAGATTTCACTGGGATTTGCAGATTTCAGATTTTCAGATTCGGATTTGCAGATATTGTACGCGCTGCCTGATTTCGGATTTGTAAATCTATATTTACAAATCCGAAATCAGGCAGCGCGTACAATATTTCAGCCCTCGGCGGTCCCTTCGGTATGAATCTTCACGACTGGTATTTGTTCCTTTAAACGTCCTTTCGTCTGTCTGCCCATTATCCCAAACAAGAGGTCACTCTCTCTCCCAGGTTATAGACCCATAAAATTCACTTAATTTTTGCGAACTCCTCCAACACTTTTTGCATCTCTCTCTCTCGCAAACTTCACCCACTTGCATGGCATGGGTATCCCGCATGCCTGGGAAACGAGTTACGACCGAGGAGGGAGATAATGTTGTGACTCCCCAATGTACCCACCATCCCCCTCTCACACCTAATTAAAAGCCCTCAGGTAAAAGAAAAAAAAGCCCCGTGATTAGAATCCCAGATTTATGGAGTTGATGTTCTCGAGTGGAACGAATTCTACGCTTCTCCCTCACCTCCCACCCACCCCCTTCTTTTTTTACCCCCTTTACCTAACTGTTCATTGCCCTAGCCGAGTGAAATACCCTCCTCCTCCACCATGTCGAGGCGCCGTGAGGGTCCTTCATGGTACCGCTCTGCTTCGAGGAGTCACTGTATTTCACAATTTTTTGCGTGTTGTTCTTTTACTTAGGAATATGTTGTCTGCGTTTTCTGCGTGCTGTCCAGTGTCGGAAAGTTTTGTGACGCGTGGTAATCACAGCCCTGGCTTTCATAGAAACGCAGAGATGCCACCGAGTGAAAAAATGTGAAAAGTTGAGCTCTTTAGTAAAAGTGTGCAAAACATGTGAAAAATTGACTAAATTGCTGGGAAAAAAATGTGAAACATTGAGCTCTCCTGTAAAAGTGTGCAAAGAAATGTGAAGAATTGACTAAATTGGTGAAAAAATATGAAAAATTTATTAAATTGGTGAAAAAAATGTGAAAAATTGAATAAACTGGTGAAAATTGAGGTATCCTGTAAAGTGTGTAAACAAATTTGAAAAAAAATGGACTATAGTGTCCGCGGCCTATCTTGAGTTCTCCGCAGAACGAACACAGATAATCGATTGTACGTTTACAGTAGCAGAGTGCCTTGTTGATATCCAAGATGGTTACAAAAACAATGGCGGCCATCGATTAAAACCACCCCATCCAGGAAAACGTAGCCGCTCACAAAATACTTGAAGGACTCAAGATACACCGCTCACACAATAAATTGGTAAAAAAAAAAATGTGAAGAATGGAGCTCTCCAGTAAAAGTGTGCCAAAAATATAAGAAACTGAGTCAATGGCATCGTGCAACAAACGATATGTAACTTTAGCTCCGCTATACGGTTGAATGAAAATGACATTCAGTTTGAGGAAGTTTATTTACCTGCATTGACCAGTGTGCAAGGTGAGTTGTTTTGTCGGTAGATGGCGGCGCGTTACTTACACTGCGGGAATGTCGCTGCTCTTTTGTTCTAGGACCTACCCAAAATGCAGAGCGCCCGCGCTGCTAAATTTGTCGCGCGCGACTGAATGCATTTTCGTGCTTTGGAAATAGGCTTATGGAAAATTATGTGTGTAAAAATGAGGTGAAAACTTTGAAAATGTCTAAAATTTGTGTGCGAAAAAGTGTGAAAATATTTCAAACGCTTGAAGTTAAAAAATATGGAAAAACTAACGCCCCCCCCCCCCCGCGGGGGGGGGGCGGGGGGGTCGCAGAAAATGGTGACTGTAAAGTGGAAATTGGTTTTCTTTTGAAAATTTTTTTCAGTTTATAATAATAACTAGAGGAAGCCCATGCTATGCACGGGGCCGGTCATGAATTAAGTTTACGGACACATTTCCCCGGGACATTTTTCCGGCACTCTTCCCGGCTACTTGTCAGATTGAGCAACCACTCATGCCTGCCTCCTGTTTGCATGCAGGTAGAATGGGAGAGCGCATTTACAATGCGGGCACGAGGAGGGAAGAAGTGATTGTTCGGCCCGACGACTTGTCAGAGTGAACCTTTATTGACTTGATCGACCACTCATGCCTGCCTCCTGGTTTCATGCAGGTAGAGTGGGAGAGTGCATTTTCAATGCGGGCGCGAGGAGGGGAGAAGTGGTTTTCCTTTTAGCCTTCCTTTTAGCCGGCCTCCAGGATTATTATATAGATAAGTGTGTTTTCCCATAGGAGGCATGGGAGGGCTGCGGAAGGGTGTCGAGTTGCTTATACTGCACCTATAATAAAAAGATTTTGAAAAAGCCAATAATATGGGTAATTGCTATTTTTCCCGAAATCAGTAGCTCCTTTGAGGAAAATGGGAAGATTTTCCGTGTCCAGCGAACGCCTAAATCCCTGTACCGTGTGCTGGTCAACCGTTAATGGTGAGAATGCATGCCATACATTAACAACCCGTACAGCAAAAATATGTTTTCTGAGACTTGTTCTTGTCGGCTGTACGGCAAGTTTCCAACTGTGACCGCACGTAGACGTATGGCCTGAAACAGGCTCAAAAAATGATAGATCGACATTTATCAGACCACGAAGTATGTTATATGTAAGTTTGTAAGTAAGTGTGCAAGTTCGAGTGACTCAAGGCCGGTCTGTAAAAGCCTCTTCACCATAAGGCAAGTAAGTCACGCATACCATTTAGTGAATTTTCTGGACCCATTCCACTAGGTCGATATCATCCAACAGATATGGCGACCAGACCGGGGCAGCGTATTCGAGCAAGGGTCTCACTGGTCTTTTACGAAGCCAGCGTGGTGTCATGCATATAGGGCGGCTGATTACGCTTCTTGCACATGCTACGTTAGTCTGCCCGCGCCATAGATTAGAAAATAAACGAAATACCGTATCGCACCTCTTCCAAGCCTACGCTGGGTCCTGGTG
This sequence comes from Lithobius niger, assembly GCA_023313725.1. NCBI lineage: Eukaryota > Metazoa > Arthropoda > Chilopoda > Lithobiomorpha > Lithobiidae > Lithobius > Lithobius niger. The sequence goes on from JAHWFP010037424.1 coordinate 33,577, forward strand.
GTAGTTGCGGGTACTAATATCTCTCCAGGGTTCCCCACCAAAATACTGAAATCAATTTACCTGAGTTTTCCAGGATTTCCAGAGTAGATGAAATCATTTTCCGGGCTATTTACCGTAATTTTACGAAGGAATTTTTTCCACACATTTTACCAGTTTTGTGTTAAAAAGGTAGTGACAGTAGCCAGCTAAGGCCGTCGGACGCTTGAGCTCTCACAGCTAATAGAGCTATCTCAATCGGCTGCGAGTCGAAATCAAAGAGTGACATCTATCGGCATTAATTTCTGCGCATTCCAGCAAAACAATGGCGGTGTCCGTATCGTGTTTTGGTGATGCAATAATTAAATTGATGTATCGGACGTACGTAACGTATTCCTACCGCAGTTCTTGCGTTTAGTTGTTGTGTAAGTGATCCAAAAGTAAAGCATGCATGTCAAAATGGATGTAATTGCCCTTTAAAGAAAACCTTGGGTATAACTTACAGTGCAAACCTTCGCGAAGGTGAATTGTGTGGCACTATCCATTTGGCCAGTACAGTTCTGCTGCTACTAAATATTGTTTGCATTAAACTAACTCTCCAATCAGCTAAAGTGGTTAGCAACAGTATTGCACACTTGGTTGGAGAGCTCTTGTAATTCCGCATGCAATGCCGCAAACTGCTTGTTTCTCGCTAATTACGGTTTCCGAGATATGACAATTTTAAGCATTGTGGTTTGCATGATAATTTGATAAATTAATAAAAAAAACTGCGATACGATAAACAACAACAACAAAATTATCGCGATATTATCGAATATCGTGCTAACCCTAGACCTCACCCCCGGTGAAGTCGTTTGATCCTCCTAATGTTTACCTGTTTTGACCAGGTTGAGGTTGGTTTCTTTTTAATCGTTTTTCGATGTTTTATTTCCAACTTAAAAAATTGGCTACCCTGTATTTTGACATGTTGACGAAACGTTTGTGGATTTATTTCATCTGATGACGAGGTGAAAGTAACCTCGAAACGTCGTGCTTTTTGTTTGTTTGTATACAACATGGCTTTTTTTTTTATTCCTTTAACAAGGAACCGGACGAAGTGAAGGAAGGCACGTAGACGTCAGAAACAAAAATAAGCGAGGAAAAAGTTGTTGCGTGGCCCGACGTGGGTTGACGGGAATTTATTCGCGCGTTTGGTTCATTCTTTCTCCACCAGAGGGAAACACTGTTTGAATTTGTTGTTGCAAAGGGTCGGATCCGCTTCATTAGGGAAATGCACCGTTCTTTATTTATTTTTTTTTTTTCGTTTTCTTTCTTTATTTTCCTGTCTTGGTCTTTTTATTTTTTTTCGTTTGCCAAGAGCATAAACCACGCGCTCATCTCCACGGGTCACGACCAAACCGCGCTCTCATGCGCACGTGAATAGGAATAATCCGCTAAGCAAGTTTTTATTTTTATTTTTGTAGGGTTTTTTTTTTTCTTCATGGTGCGTGCATGCGTAGCCATGTTTGTTTTGTTCTTTCTTTCGTATCCTCCGTGAGCTCGAGTGGTTTATCGGCCCGTTTTTTTTTTCCTTTCGTTCTTGTGTTTGGATCGCCTTTTTCTGCTACCACGTGTGCGCAAAGGATTGTTCGATTCGCGCAGAAAACTGTCCACATTGTCCATAACTGCATTGTTGTGGTGTATTACCTCGAAAGGAGGTTGCCAACATTGTAGGGTGGGTGGGGGATTGCGTCTTTATAACAAGGTTGTATGATTTGTTTTTGTGGGAGTCCATTGCATTGTCAACTTTGTGCCTTGAAAACTCAGGTATCAATTATTGTTGTTACCTAACTTATAGACGATTCTTGGCTTCCGTTTTCTCGAAATTGTTGTTGCGTTGGTGCTTTCATGGATGTATTGTTGTTGGTCATGTGTCATTTGTCAGTTGTCATTCGGCAACAGTGCGGCAAGACTTTTGCTTTATTGCAAACAGCAAAGGTTTTACCGCATTGTTGCCGAACGCCACCGTCTAACATATTTTTACAACAACGAGTTGATTCATTAGTAAACGAGTCATTGTTGCAATAAAGCGACAGTCTTTGCACATTGTTGCCGGAGCATCAAAGAACGTATTAGTACAACAACAATTTGCATTGTTTGTTACCGAGCAATTGTTGTGATAGTATAACGAACCATTGTTGGCAGGAGTGTTCTTTGCGTCAACTCCTTTCTTAAAACTCAATAAATGCCTTATTTTTTAAAATCAAATTTAACTCTTTCCTTCGGATCTTTATTCAGCTGCAATAAATGAATTATTTTGGAAACGATTTGGGATACGTAAACATTGACAGCGGTAGTGGATTCGCTTACGTAAGTAAGAACCAAAGGCCTTCGTTTTCTTACTTACGTAAGTAAGAAACCATGCCTTCGTTTTCTTACTAGCTGTTTTTAAAAGTGGTAAGACAACTGTTTCATTGTTGCAGCAGCAGTGTCTTCGTGATATAAATCCAGTACTGCAACAATGATCCAACAATGAAAGAGTTGTAAAATGTGTGGAAGCCCATTGGCCCTGTATCAGTTAAAGAGTACAGCTTTCGGCAACAATGCGTTAAGACTGCCAAGGTCAGTCAACAGAGACTGGCACATCGCATCGTTTACGAATTTAGACTACGAGTCCATTGTTGTAGATTATATTGTTGTCTTTGCTGGTTTATTTGAGTCTTCCGTGACTATGTACTGCTTTCAACGTTCTTTCAAAGCTTATTGTTAGAGCATTGTTGCTCGATTACAAATTTCCCGTTTTGTTGTTAAAGCCTCTGTAAGAGTAAATGCTGTCTGGTAAGAGGACAACTGTTGCAAGTGTCATTATAATATACGAAATTAAAGTACGGTTGTAACAATGGCAGAGTAGTCTAAATGGATGTAGCCTGGGATTCAATTGTTGCAGACTAGATTGTTTTCATTGATGCACATTTTTGCTGAAAGCCTGTAGACTCATGTAGACTACGATTCCATTGTTGTAGAATATATTGTTGTTATTCGTTATCGTTTTCGTCTGCGGCCTTGCAGTGCTGGAAACACCGGTTCTCGTCAGATCCCCGAAGTTAAGCAGCATTGCAGGGTTCATACCGACCTGGAAAGTCAGGGAAAATCAGGGATAGTCAGGGATATGAAATACGGTCAGGGAAAGTCAGGGAAAAAATGGAAAATTTGGGAAAAGTCAGTGATAGTCAGGGATATTCAGTTATTTTTTTTAGATTGAACCGTGCTGACCAAAATTTCCAGCCTTTCCTTTCATTGAAAATGTGACGCATTTTCAAATGTTTGAAAATCATTTGGTTATAAAATATCATCCACAGGTAGCCTGAGTAGTCATAAGAAACACTTTGGGTTGAGGGGGTGAGTCAGATTATTTTGGACCTTAGGTATGGGGTCAAGATTTGTGACAGATCTTAAAATCATGAAAAATACTAGGCCACATATTCATTATCCACGCGCAAACCCTCTACCCCCACCAACCCTTTAAAATTGTCACAAAATTAAAAAAAATTGTGCTTTTGGCGTCGGAGCACTGCAGTTGACTGCATAAGTAAAACATTTTTAAAAACAAGTGTTTTGGTCAGGGATATTTGAAGGAGTAAGTCAGGGAAAATCAGGGATAGTCAGGGATATTCATTTTCTGTTATTAGTATGAACCTTGCATTGGGCTGGATTGATACTTGGGTGGGTGACCGCCTGGGAATCTGGCTGTTGCAGACATAGGGCCTTAGGGCTTCGGGCAGATGACCAGGACTGGTTAACGCTCGTTAAACCCTTTAACCCGTTTTAAACTTTCATTGTTGCACTACTTTGAGCCCTACAACACAAGGGCTAAACAAACTACTGCTGTAATTTTAGCGCCTTTTTTTCATATTACAACAATACCAGTATTTTAACAGTGGTCGGTATTTGGAGCGTTGCATTTCGATACGGCGGTTTACCGTCAATGTTAGAAACTGAATACTCGCTCATAAGTGTGAATGGCACGGAGAAAACAATAGTGTATTGTGTGCGCGGTGTATCTTGAGACCTGCAAGTATTTTGTGAGCGGCTACGTCTTCCTGGATGGGGTGGCTTTAATCGATGGCCGCTATTGTTTTTGTAACCATCTTGGATAACAACAAAGCACTCTACTACTGAAAATTTACAATCGATTATCTGTGTTTGTACTGCGGAGAACTCAAGATAGGCCACGGACACTATAGTGTTTTTTGGCTGGTACACCTTGCACCGCGTAGATTACTGTGGCATAATGAAATGAAGACTACAAGTGTTGTGTAAGCTACAACTGAACTACTGAAGAGACAGTTTACTTCCTGTTAACAAGCTGTCAGTCATGTGACAGGAAGTCCATTGGTATGGCATAGTAACAATCACAATATATGTTCTAACCTAATAGAGTTAGTTATGGATGGCAAACTAGGATGGTTAGCAAATGGAACCTAACTTGAATGCGGCCATTGTGGTGCCACAAGTAACGACACCACAAATTGTTTAACAATGCTTTTTGCATTGTTGTAACAAAGTGCGCGATGGCCCGCACTTTCATACCATTGAAATATCAGCGAAACGTTGAGAAATATCGTTGGTTCTGTGCATAACGTTGTGCAACTGCTCTCTTTGACAGTGATTTTCGAATATTTCGACAATTAGCATACTACTGTCAGGTACAGGGGGTGTGAGCATAACAATGAAACTTAATTGTTTCAGTGTATTGTTGCATTCGAGAACGCCTATCTTGTTGCTGCGTGAGTGCATCACTGCACTGCTCGAAACGAGGCGCATCCTTTTACACGCAGTGCTGCAGATTGCTTGTATGGGAATAAACAGCCATGGAGCGTATTGCTTTAGCAGCGTGAAGGAGAGAAACGCACGGCGTGCTGAAGTTGAGTTCTATGTGGATTCGGCTTTATAGTCGGAATTTTAGCCGCATTTAGATGCATTCTGTTTCAACCCTTTGTGCATCTTGGTGAGTGAATATATCAAGCTTGCAAAGATGTAAAGAAAAATAGGCCCCGGGGGGGGGGGGGGGGGGGGGGGGGAGCCTTCGACTAATAACCGCCTTTTTTGTTAAGCATTCGTGTATTGTACTTTATAGTTGATTAGCTATTCACCATACGTCGCTGTGTTCCCATACATAACTCTGGTGGAGGAAACCCAGAGAAAATCGTGATGGTTCGTGAGCTAGCTCCCTTGGTGGGTCCGTACTAAATAGTATCCTTCACAGCCAGGTCAATTTTTAACACTTCAGGCGCATTTCTACAAAGAGCTCGCAAGACCTCGCTGCTAGTGAAAGCGAGATGGTGACAGTGCCGTTAGAGCGACAATTAGTGTGCGTTTAAGCTGCGACTCGCCTTTGCATTCTCGCAGCTAGAAGCTAGAAATCACCTCAGATTCCAATATGGCGGCGGTTTTATGTCTGCCGCCTCGCAACGAAAACAACAATTAACGTGAGTTCAGAAGCGTTTGGGAAAATTGTTGCGTCATGAGGAATTCTTTCTATTATTGGCACGGATTATAAGACTGCAAGTATTTACTCAAACGATGTCAGATTTAGCTAATCCATTTAGCGTTGTTACCATGGCAACGTCACCTTTGCCATCGCGATTGAGTTCTAGCTGCGAGAATACAAAGGCGAGTCGTTGCATAAACGTGCCCTTATTATTCTCGCTCGCTGTAGCTTTTACTTGGTTAATACTAAATCTGCTGGCTGCTTCTCGCCTTTACCGGAGCACGCGGCTTTCGAGTTGTCTACACGTTGTAACCATGGCAACGATGCGGATGCTGATCGTCTCCTCGTGCTTCGCGACACGACCTAAGCTGTGTGCGACATGACAGATTCGCGCACAACAAGAAAACAATTTTTACTGACTGTACAAGACGGCGGACGATTTCTGAATGCCTGTATTCTATGGTTTGTTTTCGATTCGATAACCCTGAAATGCACGCCATGTTGGATTTTCGCTGCGACAGCTTTTTATTGTACCGTCGGAACACTGAACACTGCCGGAAGCTGTTCTTTTGTACGATAATAGCTTATTTTGGAAATAGCGTGACATTACAACAATGTTGTAGCACTGTTTTAAATTACTGTTGCACTTTGTTCTTTATTCGTGTTGTTAATTTATAATACATCTTATTTCGTATGCATTACCGCATTCAGTTAGTAGAAATTGGAAACTAATCGTCAATAAATAACGGTTGACTAGCAAATAGCGTTCGGCGAGCGAGAAGGTCTCGTTGCGTAAACGCGCCCTTACCGTGGTAACTAGGAATTAGTTTATATCTTCATACTTCTGACATTTGAGGCCGAGGATGGTGTTTTTCAGCAATGGATTTATTTTAATTTTATTTAATACCATTTAGAAGGGTAACGCATGTGTAAGGCTTATTTGTTAACGGCGCTGTTGGTGTTTCTTCGTTGTGTTGGACGTCCCTGAGTGGCTATTATGTAAATTGCTGGGCTTAAAACACAATAATAAACAAGTCATTTTAGCGCAGTAATGAACACTTTCTTATTAACATTCAACGCGGTCTGTTTTTGTTGGTTGCCGGCAACGTATTTTAGCAATTTATTACTCGGCTTCCAAAGCGGTCATTTCATTTTCGAATGAATAAGTCATTTCATCATTTTTGAAACTTCGTTGCAACTAAATTTTAAACCTGTCATTAACTCGTTTAAGCCAGGGTAACGTGAGAAGCTTCCATGCTCCTTCAGCTGCTATAGGAACTTAATCTGGCCAACTCTGGACTATCTTTCGGCACGATGTTCGGAGGTTTTCCGGTTCAAATCTCCAGGTTTGCCCCTCGCTTTACTAGATATTTCTTGTCTCAAAAAGGCTGGTAACGTTCAAAATTGAGCCGGTTCGGCCACACAAGCGTTAAATTGCGTCGGTTGACTTAAGAGTGAAAGAAACTAGTTATAAAATCATTCTAAGCTGGAAGCTTTGTTCACAAACAAGACCACCTTCATTTCTCGAACTGACAGCAACAATGTAAGTAACAATGCTTTCAGTTTTTTAACCATGCTTTTCACTTTTGTTCCAGGGCCTTTTTTAACATACTAACTGGAGGACATGTGGTTTAAACTTTTCAACGAGTAATATGATTCACGTTGATTAAATTTGAGATTGATCCTTAATGACAACTAATAAAAAAAAAATAGCTGCGATAAAAAAAAAATAGGAATAAAACATGCTAGTGTTGGGATGGGTTACGAATGAATGCCCACCAGTCAAAATTTCTATAAACGGCTGTTAATTCGTTTTGAGCTTTACGTTTGAAAGTTTACAATTTTTTTGCAGGAATGGGAAAGTATGCTCTTTCATTTGAAACCTTAACCATCTTTCTACGTTACGTAGTTCCCTGTGTACTTTGGCGCCTATCGAAGCGCCTTAAGGTAATTCAGTAAAATCTGTCACGTGTTCCCACCAGTCCTTTTGTGTCCAGTTTCTGTGTTGGTGATTAAGAGGTATCGTAAGGAAGTAGAAAAAAATCGGCACTTTAAAACGTTCGCTTTAAAAAGTTTGCGTTACGTTTCACTGTACGGCGAATGAAATTGCTTAATTAAAGGGATATACCTCCCAGCGCTATTTTTCTCAATCCACCACATCAAGTACGGCCCCAAAGGCCCATTTACTTATCGTTAGTCTTTCCCTTGCTAAAAAAAACCGTTTTAAAATGTAGCGTCTAGGATATTTTCTGTTGAATATTGTTAACTATATTTAAGAACGACCCGTAACTATATGATGCATTGCGCGCGTACAATAATCATGACGTTTGACCTCTGTGTGTACATCTACTAATTTTCTAATAATTACCATGAGATCTAAAATCTAATAGACTAATGCAGTAAAAAATTAAAATTAATTATTCCCATAGATCGCCGAAGCAAAATTATAAGACACTAGCCTAAAATACGAGAATCATTCCGGTTTGTGACGACACAATCGTTGACTTGATTCTGTCTCGTGTACTATTCCCAAAGCCAACCGAGACAGCAGCTATGCGAGGAACGCAGCTACCACCCCAGTCGACCTTGGCGCTGTAATTGCTCGGATGACGATCTGCGCGTAGCTGCAATTTGGCACGCGGAATGTTGTAAGGCAGGCCGGGTGTCCCTTTAACGGTGAAAATCAGTATAAAGATATAATTTTCTTCATGTGGTTTTCCAGTGTGCCTGGTTTTAAGCAACGCTAAGTAGGTTAATCATCGGTGGTCTGTAGCTCGGTAATCCAAATCGGCAAAGGTATGCGTCAGTATTTTTAAAGATAGCTACTGGAAAGGTTGGGGGAGGGGGGGTTAGAAACAGGAAGTAATGTTACTGCAGCATTAAAATGAAATTGATACCCGCCTTCCGAAATGCGGTGGGAAACTGCGTGTGGTAGGGCGAAGGTGGTTTTGCGCGTTGTGTTTTTTCAACATCCTACCCATTTACCAATCGTGCGCTTGTTATGAAAGAATCGAACCTAATTCGTTTGTATTTTTAGGGCTTATAGGAATTACCGTTCATATCATGTTTCAAATTTACAATGGCTTGAACCGATATTATTACCCAGAGGTGCATAAAATTCTTACTGGACAAAATTTCCCACTAAATCTTCTTTCAGTTTTTTTCAAATTTCCACAGATTTTCAGCATGTAGGCAAGCCATTTTTTAGTGAATTTCCCGTTCTCTGAAATTTCCCACGAACCTCGTTCAAGCGTTCTGGCATATTCTGCACGCCTGATTATACCCACGCTGTAGAGCGGAAGCTGTAACTCCGTATTAGGGCCTCAACGCACACGGCGGCCAAGCTGCGCAGCTAGGTCGCTGAGGCCAACGAGAATACTTACAGTATATGTAGCAACGCGCACTTTGCCGCAGCGGCCAAACAGTCGCGGTGACTACTGGGATCCCGAGCGGCGTGCATGCGACCACACGGCGGCCATTCTTGCTCCGTGTTCATTTTTCACCACGTGATCGAGAATTATGGGTGAAAAAGGGACGTGGCCACCACGACCACTGGCCGCTCAGTGCGCGGGAGCCCTTAGCTACAGAGCTTGCTATACGTTATCTTCAAAAGTTAAAACGGTAACTCGTGCGATATTTAGGCCACCCGTTTTTCATTGATAATTCTGGATCACGTGGTGAAAAATGAACCCGGATCAAGTATGGTCGCCCTGTGGCCGCCTGCACGCCACTCGCGATCCCAGTGGCCGCGGCGACAGGCTGGCAGCTGCGGCCAACGAGAATTCTTACGGTATATGTAGCAACGCGCACTAGGCCACAGCGGCCAGCCTGTGTGTCCGTTTTTCATTGATTTATTCTCGATCACGTGGTAAAAAATGAAT
>JAHWFP010037424.1:47713-96144 GCA_023313725.1 Lithobius niger
AAAAAAAAAAAACAGAACGAAAATCGGACCAGGATTTGCAAGATGTATGACGTACGTAAATGGCTACGTTGAATAGCCATTCCATATTCAAACGCTCCGTCGTGCAGGGAAACATCGCCTTCCATTCAGGGGTCGAAAGTAGCCATTTTACCTACTTGGTAATGTCTCTTTGTTCCCTACATATTCCTAATTTATACTCAATGGTGTGTGATGCATATTTAAGAAGTTAGCAGTTGAATGACCTTGAAACATTTGGCAAGGTCACCCATTACTTGTCCAATCAATGGCCCCTCTTGGCCTCATCACATCACCCGGGTCTCATAACATATCGTTCAGTATCAGTAGCACTTTAGCTATCAAGCTGGGTCACAACTTAACCGATCTCCCTGTATGTATGTATATTTTGAAAAGCATTTGCGAGCTGACGAACTTGATTGTCCATGTTGTTTCATTCCTTGACCTGAGTCTCAGATGTCCACAGTAGCAAAGGAAGTCGTCCACACAAACGAGGGGGTGGAGGTGGATTTGGAGGTTATGGCCATCTTAATAAGAACAGAGTAGACAAAGCAAGACAATTCAAGGCAGTTCCATTCAGAGGGGGGAAGGGTGGAAGAGGAAGAGGAGGACCTGGCGGGCGACAATTCTCCCGGTGAGAGTAAAGATGTCGGGATGTCGATTGGACCTGATGGAAGGTGATCGTGTACACATCTACGGTTTTGTATACCACCGCATTGTTGAGCTGTATATACAACATCACGTATGTTCATTGCATTTGCATAAGGATTCACCACACCATAGTCTGCTTTTTATTACTACTTTACTTAAAACATCATGTTTATTTATCTGGAATTTCTGTTGTATTCATAGACAGACAGACATATGGACCAAATTTGCCAACGTGTAATGAAATACGATTGAACGTGCATGCGTGAGTTTTGAGGAGGAGGAGGTATTTCTCCAGTTAGTGCGAATACTTTTTAAAGCCTTGCGGTGCTTGTTGCAGTAGGTTGAATTGTAATAAAGAAATATAACAAAGTGTTGTAGTTTTGCATTAAATATCGTTTACTGTTGTGTATGTGTATTTTACCTGGAAAGAAAAGAACCTTCAAATGTAGTCAAAGGAAATAACACATTTTGGTATTTCTTTTTACCGCATTTGGTTCTTTTCTTTTCCACTAAACTCCTTGGGCCCACTTGGACCAACTTGGGCCTGTACCTATATCAGGTAAAATTGGGCCAGTGTCATTTTCAGTCGAACTTGCCCAGTTTCTGTATCAGTAAATTTGGGCCAGTATCTTTATCAGTAAAATTGGGCCAGTATCAGTATCATCAAAACTGGGCCAGTATCTTTATCGGTAAAATTGCACCAGTATCTGTCGCAGTATCAATAAATTAGGCCAGGGGTTTCAGGTGTTTTGACTCTCAAATAAATATCAAAATTAATCAGACATTAGCATCAGATATTATTGTATGCGCGGCGTATCTTGAGTCCTGCAGTATTTTTTGAGCATTCTGGAGGAGGCGGCTTTAATCGCCGGCCCGCCACTGTTTTTGTTACCGTGTTGGATATCAACAAGGCACTCTAATACCAAAAACGTACGATCGATTATCTGTGTTCGTTCTGTGGCGAACTCAAGATAGGCCGTGGACACTATAATTAGATATTGAGCGAATTAATCAGAAATTAGTGTGCACGTAGCAGACTAGATAACTAAATGGACCACGTGGCATTTCTGAAAACAAAAAAACGCAGCATTTCCGAAATACTGAGGGCCACACACCCCCCCCCCCCCCCCCAGGCTTCGGCTGAACTCCTCTGTCCAGGGCCCCCTACAAATGCAGAAAGTGCCCCGAGGTTAGGGAATAATTTTCTCCATCTGTGACCATGGAGCTCCTCCATGGCTGTGAAGAGGCCGGGTCTATAGGATCGGAATTTTCTCTGTACAAAATGTTTGTTATATGAGAAGAAAGGGGGGATGGAAAAGAAACACCAACGCGAACGCGTTGGTACCCTTTTCGATCAAGGGAGGACGCGGCGGAAGTAGATTCATAGCAATGTGCCTGCGCTGTAGTTTGTTCATAAATAGCAACTAGGTGCACACCTGCTGAGAGCTTCATCTGTATACACGAATAGTGGATGTGAATGGACGATTCTGAACGCATTTTTCGCAATAAACTTGGGTGTTGATATAGCACACGCGCAAGTTACATGGTTGAAATAATTACAGAGCCATACTTCAAGTCTTTCTGTAAACGTCCGGTCTGCTAACGTATCAAACCATACAATCAATAATTACCCTTTACTGGTTTGAAAAATGGTTGTTAGCATTTAGTTGCACTCCTGTGATGTTACTGTTTACAGCCTCGTTTTCGGGTAGTTTTCGTAGAACCTGCATCATCGCAAATACATGTCGGCCACACAATGAAAGCTAAGCAACAATTCTATCGAAAAAGACCATTCAGTTGCTTACCGCGAATTTGTAGTTACATAGCTAATAGCGACTGGCGGAAACAAGCGACTAACAAAGATGGCGGAGCTCACTTCCCGTTCCTGCCAGGTTGCCATGGAAACGTAACAGAGTGCGTTGATGTGAGCAGACAGGCAGTTTCTTTTCCATCCCGACCCCTTTCTTCTCCTATGGTTATATGATATAAAATGAAGGTTGCCAGCCTATAAGGCTAAACCAAACTGGCTGCTTAGGCTGCTACGCGCACCGAAGGATGGTGCCAGAAGACGTCAAAATTGGTCCATAAACGCAAGACTGACCATGTGATTGCAGCAATTTTGACCTTGTAGGTACCACGTAGTAACGCGTAACCTATCAAATGTTCATCTGTCTGGTTGCGGCTGCAGCGGTAACTTAGGTACGAAAACTCTGTACAAAAATCAATTTTTAATTTGGGAGTTCATTTTTTGCTCATTGTACTGTAGTTTAATTGCTTTGAATTAGAAGCATAATCGTAACCAGGAAAATTTCACCCTGTAGGTAATTTCTTTTTGAAGGTTTTGGTAGATCACAAAAAATGGCCCAGTTCCGACACCTTAATGACAAACGTCCAACAAACGCTAATGAGGCACAAATTTTTTTTATTGAAGTCGCACCTCATTAGAGTGTGTTTGCATCCGTGGCAATTTGGTGCTTTTATGCCTGATGACGCCCCCATGGGTCGAAATATTGTACTCTTTAACCGTAGTTAGTAAACTGCCCGTATGCCGACTTACATGTTGTCGGCTATCGCTAAGTTTGTCCAATTTCCATTCTTCTTATTCTGATTACTAAAACTCACATATTTATAACTATCATTGATGGAGAAATTCAATCCATTCAGATTTTTTTCAGCGTGTTTAAAACAAAACAAAAAATACACTAAAAAGGCCTGCTATATTGTAAAGCACGAAAGCTGTCTTGCCTTTAAATAACCCAACGAAAAACAAACAAAGAGGAAGAAGAAATTAACTTGTCAAAACCATCACCATGCACTTGTCCCTTCACTTTCTTCTTTTACTAATTATTATTATTATCTTAGCATCCGACTTCGATTTCTTTGTGGTTTTAACTTGTACTACGGCGTAACCGTTTGTTGACTTGGTTTAAAACATGTAAATGGATGTAAGGTAAGTGTGATCATGCCGTATAGGCCCGCATGCATCCAAATTCAATTATTGTTGTTGGCCGGAGGCGAAGGAATGGCGGGCAATGTCGGCAGCCCTAATTTATACAACTGCATTCTTGCCAAACTACAGAGCGGAGCTGGAAAACAAAATGGCGGACCGTTTGGCGGGAAGGACGGCGACAAAAAAAAAAAAGAAAACACGCAAACGAAAGAAACGAGAGTTAAGGGTCGGAGCCAGGAAATTTGTCATCACACATTTCATGCTAAATGCAGGGTTGGTCGCCTATATTTGTCCAGTACACCCTTAAAATAAACTAATAAATAAAGTGCCCAAGTATATTTGTATAATTTATTTCGCCAACTGGAGCGTCCTTGTCGTCTGTGCCTTGTACGGAATGCCGAGTGTGACAACACTAATTTCTGAGAGGATCGTCCGGTAGGAGTGCTAAAGTGTGTTTGTTGACAACAGCTTCAAGAATTTACGGGTGTTTTGCATGTGGGGGTTTCTGGTTTTTTTTCACAATAAGTGGTTTGTTGGTATAAAGCGAGTGAAACGCCTTACGGTTACGTTCGAAAATTGAACCGGATTAGTGGGGTTCAATTATACGTCACGAATTGGTTGTCGCTTTAACCCGAAAGTGTTATAAGGAACGCGTCCTAATTTTACCTTGTTGCAAAATAAAAGTTTGAAAATGCACACGTATTCATATTAAAACTCGACGTTTCGACGTGTCTCAGAGCCATTATGAACAGCAACCATTAAAAACAAATCACAAAAAATCAAGAAAGCCATGAGTCAATTATTGCAAGTAAAACGTCCATATTCACAAGGCTAGGATGTGTAAAAACAGACAGAACCGTAAAAAAAAAATCATTTTTTATTTCTGCCTGTCCGTTTGATAGCTATGGAGTAAAAAGCACGGTAACAGATTGTGTGAAGGCAAACCAAGCAGTGCTACATAAAAATACAAACAACGTTTTGAAAATTTTCAATTTTCGTCATCAGGTTAGCAATAAAATTAGCACCAGTATGGGTTTTGGAGGGCATAACTACAAGGTGCACTACATAAAAATGGAGGGAAAAACAACGGAAGAGCGGATTTCTTAGGATAACGTTGTTATTCTCCAACAACAAAAATCGCGTGTTTTAGTTCTAAGAAATCACTCTTCACAGCATCGGCTTCAGTATGACGCCCTTTTGTTTCTCTCTGCAGTGCCCCTTGCAGATAACCCATTAAGGCTCCGGCATAGAATTATATACAATAATACTACGTCGTGTCACTGCTCTATTGTCGTCTGCTGATGCGAAAGAAAGATCTTCTGTGAACAATGCTATTCCCTGGGTAATACAGCAACAAGCAGAGCATTGCAATGCAGTGCAGTCAGTTCGTGACAGAAGGGGTAGCTGACCAAGGGGCGTTCCCCTGTTTGTATATATAGTTTATTCCTCTTCCCTCATTTTCCGTTAATGACGAGGAAGACATAATGTTGTATCCGGCGTGAACTTTTGTACGTTCACAGTCCTTTGAAAGTTGTGATATCCACCCAAAACCAACACTGGTATAATAGAAGCCGCGTAGTTTCCAAAAAGGGTCGGCCTTTGAAGGTATAGTGATATAATTCTGCCAGGGAAAGACCGCCAAGGTTAATCCTATTAACCAAGTTAATCGCACCGAATAATGCTTTACACGTTAAATGAAAACTTGAAGATTGCTACCGCGAGTATTCTAGTTTTCATTTAACTTTCGAACTATTAGTCGGTGCGATTAACATGGCTACTAAAACTAACCTTGGCGGCCTTTTCCTGGTTGAATGATATCACTACATTCAAAGGCCGACCCTTCTTGGAAAGGTTGTTTCTTTTATATCAGCTTTGGTTTTGGGTGGGCATTATTTACCATGGTTAATTATCTATTAAATTAATCAATGTGCAGGGGTGCTGCCAGTGTGGGGGAAAAAAATGTGAAAAATGCGATAAAATGTGAAAAATCCGAGCCGTCGTGCGAAAAAATAAAAGGGCAAAGAGCACAAACGCAAGTAAAAACAATCTAAACTTATCCGTTTTGTGCCAGGCATTAAGTGTGTCTGTAGTTAATTTGGCATGAAGAATTTACGATGTTTGAAAACGAAAGCACTGTGATCGGAAAAGCCGTGCTTCCTTTGCTGTGCGTTAGTGAAATCTTGTCAAAAATATTTTTTAAAAAAATACACGAGCAGAATATTTTATTATAACAAATTTTAAAAGTCCTGAAAATATAGCCAACAATAAAAAAAAGAAGAAACACTGAAACTCTAGAGAAATCACTAAAATTACTACATTATCCGCAGCCCATCTTGGGTACGCCTTAGAATGAACACAAATAATCGATTGTCCGTTTTTGGTAGCAGAGTGCCTTGTTGATATCCAAAATAGTTACAATTACGATGGCGACCGTCGATCAAAGCCGCTCCCTCCAGGAAGACGTAGCCGATCACAAAATACGTGCAGGACTCAAGATACGCCGCGCACACTATAGTACAGCAACATGTTTATTGAAGAGTACCGAAACAGTGGTGTGATGTCCCATGTGTGAAAAATGAAAACTTAACGATGTGAAAAATAATAACAATAAGGATGCGAAACTGAAATAAAGCACATGCTTAAAACATGAGTGTAGGATTTAGAGTTTGTCATAGCGACTCTTCCAGCTGCTGAGCGTTGTAGAATTCACCACAGACTCAGGCAAGGCATTTCACCTACTGATGGAACGCACAGTAAAACATGATTTGCCAATGTCAGTTCTGAGTGCTGGCTTCTTGAGCTTCCTTGTATGACCAACAGGTTCAGACAAAACCTGAAGAACATGGAAATCTCAGGAAAATTGAAAATAGAGCCAAAATCTCAGGGAAATTTCAGGGAAATCCAAATTTTTTTGAAAATCGGGGAAAAGACAGGGAAAATTTGAAAAAAGTGTCTGAAAGAGGAGAAAGGGAAGGAAACCAAGAAGAGGACGGAGATGACGGGATAAAAGGAGGAGGAGGAGAGGGGAGGGAGAGGATTGGCGGAAAGGGGAGTGTTACACAAACAAAAATCGACTGTTGCAGTGAACGATCAGGCAGCACCGAGCAAATACTGGGAAACAACCACGGGTCAAACAAATCCCCGGGCGAAGCCGGGTACGATGCTAGTTACTTTAATAAACCAAATCTTAGGCTAGTACCAATATCTGTGATGATTTTCTGGGGTGTTGATTATTTTCGTACAAATATTAATGAAAACATTGGCTATCCGCCCGTTTCTGTAACTAAACTTCTTGTAAACATCTGGAAATTGCCATTGGATGCACCTGGAAAATCTGGAAATCTCATGGAAATTGCGAATTAAAAAATTGTCTGAAC
Source organism: Lithobius niger (assembly GCA_023313725.1). Classification (NCBI taxonomy): domain Eukaryota; kingdom Metazoa; phylum Arthropoda; class Chilopoda; order Lithobiomorpha; family Lithobiidae; genus Lithobius; species Lithobius niger. The sequence continues at coordinate 54,707 of JAHWFP010037424.1, forward strand.
CCTGGACCACGAGTGAAACCAACGTTGGAGAGTTCAAAAAAGGTTTCACTGGGCAAATCATTGGATTTATTTAAGATTTGGTATGTTGAAATAAGATCTCCCCTTATTCTACTTTCCTGTATAGTAGGAAGCTCCAATGGTTTAAGCCGATCTTCATAAGGAAGTTGTTTTAACTGCTTGCACTGACGAGGAACCATTCTCTGAACTTTCGCGATTTTATGTTTGTCAGTTTCGTAGTATATGGAGACCATGCCTGTATACAATATTCAATTTTCGGACGGATGAGGGTTAAATGTAATTTCCGTGTGATGTCGACATTCCAGTTTGTGAAAGCAGAAAAGTAAAGCAAAACACATTTTGCGGGCTTCCTTACACACGTGCTCAGTTTGTAAGTGAAATTTCAGTTCATTATCAATAATGATTCCAAGACCTTTTATAGAGTCAACTTGAGAAATTGGTTGGTTTGCAACAGAATAAGTGAAGTCTGCAGCACGGTTTTTTTTCCCCAATACGTAGAACGAAACATTTGGAATGGTGGAAGCACATGCCATTCCCAACTGCCCAGGATTCTGACTTGTGAATGTCTTGTTGCAGAGTTTCACAGTGTTCAATAGTATCAGAGCTGTGGTAATGCTTTACGTCATCTGCATACATGAGGATGCTGCTAATCAGACCTTCTGGCATATCCTCTACAAATTTACTAAACGTCTGTGAACTAAGGTTTCCACCTTGAATGATTCCTTTACTTTTCTGTTTGAACCAGTTAGAGTGGCTCTTTCATAGTCACAAATCCAGTTATAAATATAAAGTTGCAAGATTTACGCCTGGATATAACAGTTGGTAATGGGGGATGGAACCCAAAACGTTCTTGATGTCAGTCTAGATAACATCACTTAAAAAGTAGGTACGCAAAAAACGTGAAAAAAACGAACGTATGCAAAAAATTTGGAAAAAAACTAAACTAGTTGTACGGAAAATTTGAAAAAAATGAAATGTTGGAATGCGAAAAAGCACCTACCCCCGACAGCATCCCTGAATGTGGTAGCCTATTGGAAATAACTTTAAAATTGGTGTTAATAGGCGTTGAAAAACCTTTAAAATCCTTGAAAATATCGTTTTAGTTCCACACTTTAAAGTCTTAGGGCACGTTTACGCCACCACTCGCTTTTGCATTCTCGCAGCTAGAAGCTAGAAATCACCTCAAATTCCAACATGGCGGTGCTTTTATGTCTGCCTCCTCGCAACGAAAACAGCAAATAAAGTGAGTTCAGAAGTGTTTGGGAAAATTGTTTCGTCATGAGGAATTCTTTATATTATGGGGACGGATTATAAGACTGCAAGTATTTACTCAAACGGCGTCGGATTTAGCTAATCCATTTAGCGTTGTTACCATGGCAATGTCACCTTTGCCATCGCGATTGAGTTCTAGCTGCGAGAATGCAAAGGCGAGTCCTTGCGTAAACGTGCCCTTACCGTTAACACATTTCAAAAATTGAAATATACTACTATTCTGGTCTGTATCCTCTCTGAATGGCTTCCACGTGCCAAAGTCAAGGGAAAGTGAAAAATCTTGAATCTTTTTCAAATCACTTTTTGACTGCCGTGAGGTCCGCCGCCAACCGTCATCAATTTAGGTCGTAAGCCTACCATGTATTTTCAAGGTAGCGAGAAGTAAATTGGATTTTCGCTGCGTGAAACAAGAGATAGCAGCAACATTTCGAAGTCTATAACTCACCTAAGAAACACGATCATTATACTCGGAAAATGAAAAGCTAACACTTAATTTTTTTTTTCGTTTCTTGTTGCGACTTCGCACTCTCACGCCTTTTGCGTCTTAATTTTCACTTCCGTTTTTTTTTTTTGTCTTGGTTCTCGTCAAAGAATTCTTCACGTTTCTCTTGTCTTCTTTTTTTTTTATGTATTTATTTATTTTTTTCGGTTTTAAACTCGGTTTGCTTTAGCTGTAGCGCCGTCAGTTGGAATTGCCGAGCTGCAGTTATTTTGTCTATTGTTAAGTCGACCGTAAACTTGTGTGGAGTGTGATTACGGTTATATTTATGACGCTCCAAACGACGGATACACTTGTCTTTTTTCTTGTTATATGTGTTGCAGCAGGATGTTATTCGTAACTCGACATTTTTTTTATGTGCTTATTTTTTTTTAATGTTATGAATTTGGTTAGAAAGAAAGAAAAAAAAAGATTAAAAATTTTAGATGGCTTTGTGGCACTTGTTGCCAGGTGACTAGCAAGCACTTGGCCCCGAAATCACGGCGTTGCCCCCCCCCCCTCCCCCTCCCACTAGAAAACTACTAAAAAAAATTGTATTTCAATATCCGTAATTAAAAAAATTATAAAAAAAAAACAGTAAAAATAATCACACAATTCAATACAAATGCAGATAAAAGTAAATACGGGGGGGGGGGAAAGTACCGTAATAACTCCCGTTGTTAACACACATTACTCCTAAGGCGAAACTGAAAGTGAAACTTGGTTCTTATTTCTTTTTACCGTCGATTTGCAACTTACATAAAATCGTACATCGGGTCAGTAGCTTACGCAGACCACCGATAGGGCAGGGGCAACTTTTGTGAAAGGGCACGCCAAGGTTTTTGTTTTTTTCTGGGGACCTTTTTTTTTTTGCTCGTTAGTCTTTTTTTTTTCTTTTTACGTTTTTTAATTCGACGTGTCACACGTCGAATTAATGTGGTTGTGCCCAAAAAACGGGTGAAGGCAAATCGATTCAGCGACATCTCAAAAACGAGACATGTTTGTTCAATTCTGATCCGACGAAATTCAAGTATGTAGGTGGGTGAGTTGCAGTGCGGAAGCTCAAAAGGTGTTATTCTGTATAGAATATACATTCGACGTTTGAACAATGCTAACCTCTAACGAGGTCTCTCAGCGGAAAACCATCATCCGATAGTACGCGATCTGTGAATGACGTCAGCGTAAAGGTATGCGCTAATACGAAAAATTACGGCGTGTAACTGCGCATTTTGCCAAGTCAGCTCTTCAATATTGCGGTCGGTTAGAGACTATACGTAGAAATCAAGGTGGCTCCTCTCTTATCGCGAAGAACAATACAGAGTGAGTGAGTTGTCACTTACCTTTAGCGGTAATCTGGATGGTACACCGAATTTTTATGCTGGAATCTGGACGGTACATTGAATGCGAGGCACGCGTAGACTTCGCTGTTAATTATTACGCTAACCTTGCTGCTTTTCGGGTGTGATACATTACAGTATTTTATTACGCTAATTTGTGGTGTTGTTTCTCATTGAACGAGTGAGCAAAGCGAATGTGGTCCTGTTTTTACAGTAGCGGACTGGCCAGGGAGGGAAGGGCGGGAAATTCCTCTTGGCCTCTGACTCTCAGATTTTTTTAAATCCGTAATAAGCAGTAAAGCTTAACAACTGGCCACATGAAATTGCAGTGTTATATTCAATGTGGACTTTGTCACAATTTTCGTGTGATTATTTTAACTTTTGTTAATACACCAAAAAAGTGTAAATAAACTTAAATTCGTCAACCTCACGTACCCTCAGCGCAAAACGATTTCTCCTACTTACCTGCCCCCTCCCCCCTCCTTCCTTCAAATAACTACTGAGTTTACTGTTCTAAGATTTAAAAAATGTAAATGCCTGATGAACAAGAACAAAGGGGACGGAAAACTGTAAAACAACGAAGTTTTCAGTTTACTTGTTTTTTGTAATAAAACCAATATCAGCGTCGGATGACAGCATCTAGTCAGTGATTGCATCGTCGCACACAAGATTGTGGCTCATTTGCCGTACCGTAGTAGCAAAAGTTACGAGACAATTTTTTTAATATAATGTGCAATATAGTAGTTATTGTTCAGTACATCACACCACGCATTCAGGTTTTTTAGTAGTGTCATGTTTGTATGTCTGCCGTTCCAACTTCCTACGTCAATTGCACATTTTTTTCATTCTACCATACGACACGTCGAATTATTTATGCAGTGGTTAGTGCATCCTTGTCTCTTTTTTTTTATCCTTTTCTGCCCCTTTCCTGGCCTTCTTTTTGCCTTTTTTTGGCCTCTAGGCCCTTTCTCTGGCTGCAGCACCAGCGCGTTTATCGGTTCAGAAAATCAAAATAGAGGGTTTTTTTTAATAAAAAGGGTAAAAAGGGCATTTTTTCCGAAAAGGGCAGGAGCAATGCCCCCCCTCCCCCACCTCCCTCCTGTGCACGCCTCAACTGCATCGGTTTAATAATCAGGTATAAGAAAAAACACTACAACAGCAATAACTATTTCTCCTTTGTGTAGTGCTAAAGAAACAAGATATAGTCTGCAGTTTGCTAATTCACAAAAAGTCGATACAACACAATTTAACAAAAAAACAATAAGCAACGTGCGAGCAACATATAAGCGTACATTTATTAGGACATGCATTTAGTAAGACATTCATCTATTAAGATTAAAGGCTATTCATGTACAGTAAGGCGCAATCCGAAGATACCACTTCATGGTTTACGTGACCTGTTGCACGCTTGCCCCTCAACACGGGAATTGGCCAAGCGCCAACAGCCGGGTAGTTACCCGTCCCGCCGCTAAACCAGTTGGATCGGGTCGCACCTGCTAGCCAGTCACGTGACGTAAAGCCTCGGTAGGAGTCGTATTATTCCCAGCCATGTATAAATACGGGTGCAGGGACGATGGATCTTCATTTGGTGCCTGTCTGAAGCTGAACCCAGGGTCGGTGTAAGTAGAAACCTTGTTGCTGATGTGTACAGCCCCCTAGCTATGTAATGCACGAAGGATTGAGTGAGCACTGGGTTGAATTCATAACTTATCGTCCATTCCTTAGCTTAGAGTAATGACTAATAATGAATAACCAGAACTACCCTCAAATTCACACCAGCTCCCCCCCTCCCACCAAAAAATCCCCGTTTTGACCCCTAAAGGCAATCAATACTCTAGATCTGGGGGTAAAATCCCCAATCTGGTAACACTTGCGGCTTGAAGCTGAAGTGGAATTAAGACTAAGGCACAGTAAAGGTAACTTGAGAGGCTATCAGGGCACCTGCGCACTAAGCAACCAAGCCACGCGACCAGGTCGTTGTGGCCAACGAGAATGCTTACGGAATATGTAGCACTACCCAGTTGGCCGCCGCGGTCAGTCAGCCGCAGAGGTCACTGGCATCCCGGTCGGCGTGCAGGCGATCATAGGGCGATCATACTTGCTCCGTATTCAGTCTTCAACACGTGATCGAGAATTATCAATGAAAAACGGACGTGGCCATGCGGTATGTCGTCGTGTTTTTGGCCGCGATGAACACTGGCCGTACGACCTTGGTTGCCCAGTGCGCGAGTGCCCTTAGGCTTCGTGGTAGCCATGTATTGATAAACGAAGAAACACAGTAGCACCAACACTGCAAACGGCTAAGGACGACCAGTGAAAAGAATTACGATGAACAAATTCGCGTGTCGTTCATCATTAGCACGGGAATTGAACCGGGTGTTTGGATTGGGCTTCCCAGGAACCTTCTACTGTTGTGTCAGTTCACTCAATTGAACGCGTCTGAGCTACAGCAGAGATACTTCCCGTTGTAAAGTATGCTTGGGCGAGATTACCCAAGATGCCAGCCACGAATTGATGACGTCGTTGCTCCCAAACAAATCCTCGAAGCAGACAACGCTTGAGTTTTCGAAGCTAACAACGTGGTTTGTTTCAACTAACTGTAGTTTTAAACAAAATTAATGAATAATTATGAAGCACAATCTTTCCTGAACGTCAGAATACACATTATTAAAACAAAACTACACATTTATAAGAGATCACCCAATATAAGAGCTGGTGACGTCATTGTCGATTGTAACGGGTGCCAAACCATGATAGCCCCCCCCCTCCCCAGAGTAAAGTAAGCATGAAAGGAAAAAATGAAAGTACCAGTAGGTAGCCCATTTTATCGTGGATTTAAACTCACAAACTCAATATTCAGTGTCCACTCCATTGGCGTCACGAACAGCTTGAAGACGAGCAGGGTAGGAAGGCAAAATTGACTAAAAATCCATCTTGAACTCCATTTTCTGAATTTGTGTGAAAATTTTGGATCCATCTTGAAGCACAATGTTGAAAAAATTATGATTTCTGAACCTCTACCAAAACGGTTTAGTCGTACTAAGATGGAGAAGCACATCGATTCTGTGCTTCGGGAAATGGGGGTTCAACGCAAATGTGGAGTGCGCCTGCAGTGCAGCATATTCCAGGGGAAGCCGTCGCGTGTTTTGTTTTTTTATAGCTCCGCTCACAGGGTGCGCATGGACTTGTGGTTGGCTTAAAATGCGCGTGGGGACGAGCCCTACCCTGACACAAAGTTTCATGATGCCGACATTGCTGGTTTTGGAGTTATTAGAAAATAACCACACGGCCATAACCAACACAGATATTTTGGCTCACTTTTGCTTTCCTACCCTGTTCTTCAAGCTATTCGTGACGCCAATGGAGTGACCACTGGATACTGAGCTTGTGAGTTTAAACCTACAATAAAATGGGCTACCTACTGGTACTTCATTTTTTTACTATCATGCTTAGTTTACTCTGGGGAGGGGGGGGGGGGGCTATCATTGTTTGGACACTGTATTTAGGTAGCTTAGTTCACTTTAAAACCATTTAAGCAATTAGAGCGGTCCGGCTTACGTTTGGTGATATGTGTTCGTTCGTCTTTTATCCAATTTTTGTGTTGATTCATCAGCAACATCAACAGCCAGGAAGATTCAAGAATAAGGGAAATGGCGCGAAATGGGAGCAGTGACGTTAGACAAACGGGGTGTTTGAGATTTGCCGTTAGATCGCAAAATCTCGCTTGGTTTCTCATACAGCTGTGTAGTATTGAGTGGAACAACCCTACCAAATTACGGATAAGCCAAAGTTCCTTGTGCCTCCAATGCACTAATTTCTAACTTGACACTTATTATATTAGTTGTTCACAGTGTTGGCACCACTTTCTTCCCCCGTTATTGCTAATATACTTGCAGGTAATTTAGGTATGGTATCTATTCTTACCTGTTGTGACTTGCTCTTTTCTGTGATATCCTCTTCCTCTGGCGTCCCTCCCAAAAGATTCCACTTCACCAGCACGGTGCTTGCAGGAGTTCCGGCAGCTGTGTCATCAGTATGCCGGTTATCAACGTCTATTCACTGATAGGTCTAAGTCAGAGGTTGGCATGGCATGTGCTTCCATGCATGTTGGGGTGACTGTTTCCCAGCGTCTTCCGGCTGGCTATTCTGTGCTTTCGGGGAAGTTTCTGGCACTCGGTCTAGCTGTGGAATGAATCCTTGACCTTTGGGGCACGCATTTTATCATCTTTAGTGATTCCACGAGTGCCCTGGAATCCTTGTCGACGTACAACCCTCGGAACCCCTTGACACAGTGTGTCCAAGCTCTGCTTTTTCGCTTCCCTGGCAAGAGGGAATCCGTGATTTTCTGCTGGATCCCGGACCATATTGGTATTGCTGGGAATGAGCACGCTGATGCTGCAGCGAAAGGGGCCCTTTCTGGTCCTCTCGAAAGGAATCTCGGCCTCGTTCCCTCGGACGCCTTTCCGACTCTATGTCTGAGGTTGCACGCCTTGTGGGAGAGGCAAGACGGCAATAAGGTGCAGGCTGTTTAAGGCATTGTCAAGGAATGGCACTATCAGCCTGTCGTCGTAGTCGCCTAGAAGAGGTGGTGTTGGCCCATTTACGAATTTGGCACACCAAACTTACTCATTACTTCCTTTTGAGGGGGGTTATCCCTCCTGAAAGTCGTTTGTGTCGACGGTCCCTCACTTGTTGATTGTCATCGTCTTGAAGGTGTTCGTCGCCATTTCCATCTGCCACAAGACTTGAAGCGTCAATTGGGCGTTAAGTCTGTCCTCCTGTCCGTAGTTTTTTAATTTTTGCAGGAGGTACAAATCTATGATAAGATTTAGATTTGGGGTTTGTTTAATACCTCTGAAACGTGTGGTACAGTGGCAACCCAGACCAGTGCACTGTGACTGAGGTTGGCGCTAATGGCCTTGTTCTCGACGCGCCATTAAGCCTCAATCTACATTATAATCGTGGAGGCAGGCTAAAAGGAAAAGGGAAGGCTAAAAGGAAAACCACTTCTCCCCTCCTCACTCCCGCATTGAAAATGCACTCTCCCACTCTACCAGCATGGAAACAGGAGGCAGACATGAGTGGTCGATCAACTCAAATTTCCCTACTCAATCATTCCGACATTTAACCCTCTATCGCAAACGCCATTCAATCGGCGTCGAGTCACTTCTCGGTCAAAAAACAGAGGACAGGCTTGCTACATGCCCTTGTTTAAGCTTTCTTTTTCAGACAAACACGCTTTTTTTCTAGCTTTTATTAAGCGTTTTTTTTGTGTGTGCTTTTTTAGCTTTTTTTTTTTAATTTTCTTAATTGTTTCTATGAATCGCGCATTGGAAAACAGCCTGGAAAAAAAACCGCCTTCGGGTTTTTGCGGGATAATTTTTTTATACGTTTGTTTATTAGAATTGTCATAGGGAGTACTCTCCAGATGTCAGAAATGGGCCCAAAATAGACCCGGGTATTCCCCCCCCCCCCAGACAACCTACATGACAGGTCAAGGGGCACAAATTATTGTAGGAGGCACCCTTCACAACCTCCTGCCTGAACACTTGTCACTTGTTATCTTAATTCGGTCACCTTGGGAAACAAGAAACGGACATATTTCAATCTTCATGTAGACTCGTACAATCAGACGATGTAAAAGGGCACATCTACAGAGCAATACCTGTAAAATGAGCTAATATGTGACCAGCTTTCTAGCTTAATCCTATAGATAACGTAGTAGAAACGTGCCGTGCTAGCAAGAACAAGCCAAAAACGAATTTCATGGTTTCAACTCGGGTCCAGAACTACGATTTGCTTGGGCGGATTTTAATGAATTTTGGTAAGCTTGGTTGAGCAAGCCCAACAAAGCTTACATACGTAATTTGATCGACAATTTTTTTCACAGACGGCGAAAATATTAAGCGTCAGAATATCGGCGTTAACATGGGAGGTTAACGTCAAAACCTTACAGTAAAGGCTATACCGCATTTACTACTTAAAAGCCAATTTCCACAAAATTATGGGCTGCAATAAATGGCTTATGTATCTAATTTACCAAATTTATTTTTGTTTGTGTGGGGGGGGGGGGGGGGAGAGACATGTGAACTTTGCGCCCCTCTTTCGCCCGGTGCACCATTGCTAGCGAACTTTTTTGTAAAAAAAGTGGGGCGTCCCTTGTATTGCAACCTCTTCTCTTGTATCGCCTCCCCCTCCTCTTGATAGAGGAGACGCTATTCTCACCTACCAGCTTCTTCATGGTTTTCTCAATATTGATTATACCAATTTTATCTTCTTAGACCTAACCGTACTCGTGGACATCATTTCAAATTGAGGGGAAAATTATCCCGGCTCAATATTAGACAACGCTTTTTCTGTGAGCGGGTGGTCAACCCTTGGAATTCTCTGCCCGTCTCTGTTGTTTCTGTACCTAACTGTCTTGCTTTATGGCACGCCTTGATCGTGGAGAGGCTTATCCCTTTGTGTTCTTTTCTGGGGGGTGGGGGGGGGGGGGGTTGTCTTTGAGCTTTGCTCGACGCTGTCTTCTTCTTTATCTTATCTTTTTTTCTTGTTACGTCACATGACGGTAAATGAACCGGCTAGTGCCGTAAAAGAGGTGGTGGGGAGGAGGGGGTGAGGGAAACGGGCGCAGTTTACTCCAGGTGACGTTAGGCTTCAACGTAGTATTTTTTTTTTTTTTTAGTTAACAAGCAATAATAATTTTTAAACAAATGCCTGAATTATGGTTATAGTGGCAAACACCAAACTAAATGCTTGAGGTTTACCGTACTTATTTCTTGGTCTCATGAAGTGAAGGCAATTTACTCGAGGTCTTGCATTTGCCGCCACTGCTTTTGGCTGTTAGTATCACTGTCGATCGTAAACCCGCAGTAGCGGTCGGTCGTTTAAAAGGGATTCGAAAATAACTTTTTAAGACTTGGAAGTCGTAAATCTCGAATCAGCAGGAGATCGTCTTACTTACCTACTTAGTCGGCGATTTAAACCCCCCTCTTTCAAGCATCGGGCTTAAGTTAGAGTTAGAATGACCGGACTAAATCCCCTAAACCTATTTAGTTTACAAGTCAAAGATGTGCTGACAGCTTCCTTTTAAAAATAGTTAATTTGCACGAATGTGTTGCGTCATTTTTGTCTCGCACTAACCATTGAGTCTTACAGTTAAAGAAGCCATTCAACGGAGAGAAGCCATTCAAGGGCGGTGACAGACGGTGACGGGACATACCCTCCAAAGACAACACATCAGTTTTTCAGTAAGTAATAATTATACCACCTCTGGTGAACTGTATCGGATTTACCACCCAATGGGCGCTTCCCGCACGTTGGCCAATCCGCAAGAACTACGTCAAGATGACGTCGAGGCCGAAGCCCGAGACGCCATCGAGACGAAGTTCGAGCGGTAAGAGATATCGCCCATCGGCTCATAAATCCGATACACTTCACCCCGGGTGGTATAACTAATTTTTCGCTCGGTCCCTAACTTTCAAAATGAAAAAGAAAATTGTGGGGGATGTATGGAAAGTTTGCCTTCATAGCTGTGTTGTTTAATTTTGCATAATTTTTTTGTAAGTCAATGGACTGATGTCAGTTATCGTGTTGCACATTACGGAAACTTCATCATGTAAAAATTACGTCGTCACCTCACAGTCCACTTTATTGGGCGTGGCATCCATATCACCACGCTTTAGAGTGGCGATATATCCCATATCACGCACTGTAAAGTGTGGTGATATGGGCTATATCGCTTATGGTTTTTAGCATCATGAAAGTTAGGTACCGTGCGATAAATCCCATTATCAAAAGGCTGAATTTTCCAGCCGTTTTTCCGTCCTTTATTGTAAATCGTTTTCTTTTTTTTTTTAATGTGATTGTTAGAAGACAGTCTGCAATATTCGTAGTGAGGCTGCACCAGTACAGTTTTAAAAATTTTGCGGGTGCCGATGCAGATATCCAAAGTTTTACCCCTAATTTTGTATCAATGGTGTAGTTTTCTTCAAAAGTCCAATAATTAGTAAAATTAAATAAATGTTTAATACTCACCAACAGTTAAAAGATAGGCAGGCAGATACTCTGTGATTTTCAGAGCAAAACGTTGCAAACCGCATGTAGCTACCTCGAACGGTTTCCGTGTTAACGATATTTCAGCGAAAGGGGCCGATACCACAAATATTGACAACCGATCAGATCCAGTATCGGTATAGTTGCAGCCTTAATTTCTGAGACTATTATACGTGCATCCTACGCCGAATTCGGATCCAGCCCTCAGTCGTTGGAAACTAAAAGGTTCGCCTTTTCATTCGTCTGATTCACTCAACCCTATTTTAAGGCACACCGTGTTTTAAAAATGAATAGGCTTGCCCTACAATCCAATTCCCCGTTTACTGCTACTTACGAAATTAAAACTACACGTCAAAATTATGCCTAAAAGCTGCCAATTACTCCAAAAATGTAAACGAGGCGTAAGCTAACTCATTTTTAACGGGCAATTGTGATGGTTACTGCTTTTAGATTATATAATAGAGATCGTTGTTGCAGTGCGTGATAGAGGTGTGCGCCTCAACATTGGAAGTGGCAGAACTAACAGAAGACCGGTTGCTACTACGTAATCGCTTTAGCCGCTTGTTTAAGTTAATGCTGACATTGAAGAAGGAAAAAAAAATAGTGACACTTTTAGGTATACTACGAAGCGTGACACGAGTTAATCCGCAAGCTGTAGCTTTTAAGCGACATTGAAACCAGGACGGAGTTTTGTCACTGAAACCGAGGCAGACAGGAGTAGAAATCTTGCTGCGAAGTTAACCCGGGGGGGGGGTAAAAGATTTTGGCGATATTAAAAGAGACATGCATCCATGATGGATTTCCTGTATGACTCAGTTTTCCGACATTAGTTCAGACGTGTGTAAATGTTGCCAACACAGCATTTACTTAATTGTTTTCTCTTTCGTGCGACATTAACATTTTTGCGACATCAACTCTTACCTGTGTAAATGTTGCAAACGCTTTTCTCTATGGGTCGCACGACAACCGGAAGGATTTGTGTGCCTTTAAATCAAGTGGCCTGGAGCCAGAAGCTAAATCTACAGCTTCTCTCCAAACAACCTTGTGACGAGCGGCAGAATACAAAGCAAGAGTTCCAACACGGATGGCTACTCCCACGTCCCACGGATCTGTATGCATTCATGAGCTCCTGGTAAAAATCGGTTGTCATACCCAACCACCGATGCCGACAGTTACCCAAGGTCGGTTAAGATGTGGTTTGGTTTACACCTTTAAACCGACCTCTTTAATAGTTTAAATATGGCGGACGTTTTTCGCATTTCATGCTGATTTATACCTCTGCGTGTTATTCTGGGCGTACCACGAGGCCCCCTTCTGCGTCCAATGCTTTTCCGCGGAGGTAGGCAGAGAAGGGAGCTGAAACGAGAAAGGAAAATTATTTAGGAAAATAAAAAAAGAAAAGATGTTCAATCCTTCGCCAGCTCGTAAGTTTGCAGGTCTTATATAATCCTTATGTCAGTGAGCGAGTGGGATAATAGACCAGCGTGCCAACTCAACCGTCTCTTCTTCATCCAACACCTTGACTGCGTGAAGTTAAGTTAAGAGGTGATTCGGGGTCTGTTTGTTGCGACTCGAAAACACAAATTAGAGTATTTTTTACTAAGGAAATGCCGCCTTACGAGTGATGAGTAGAGGAAAGAATATTGTATCGTTGTTGCCTAAGGGACCGGTCATTATTTATGGCCGGGGGGGAGGGGGTAGAAAATGAAATTCTGACCACTCAACTTTCGATCACCCCCCCTTCCGAGTCCCTGAAAAAAATCTTGACCCCCCCCTCCCAATCAAGGTTCAAAAATAATTTGACCCCCGCCCCTCCCCCCCAAAAAAATCCGTTTTTCTTATACCTATTGATACCGTCTGCAGATGATTTCCTGTAGCCAAGATTAGTACTGTAGCCTAATTAAGTAAGTAGTTCTCCACACCAACACTCCAACAGTTACCATTAGTTGTAAGGAAACATCTCTCGTTTTTAACGAAAAGACACGTTGGATTAAAAATGTTCTATAAAATGTTTCTTACACCCATTTCTTGTCGAGATTCATACAATAAGTATGATGAACACACTGTTTGCTTGTATGCCCATATCCGTAACATATAGTCAGTACCTGAAAGACAGAAGAAGCCAAGAAACCAGGTGCCAAGGTTTTTCTACAAAGTTGTTTGTAAAAACTATACTTGTTGTATTGGTACAACCTTGTTAACACACATCATTGGGGGATCTGGGTTTTCCCCCCAGAAGCTGGAACGTTTTTCGAAATTTTGACTGCTGAAAGTGCCATTTTGAGGTCCAAAAATGACTTTATGTTCCAGTTTGGTCACTGTGTGATGGACCCTAACCCCCATATTGATGGTGTTTGAAAAATGTATGACCCTCCTTGAGAGAGTCCAAAAAATTCATCCCCCTCCCCGATCCCCCCCCCCCCCCCGGCGACAAATAATGACCGGTCCGTAACGAGCAAGAGTGACTTAGCAAACAAAGATCCACGAGCAAAAGTATGCAGGAAAAATAATCCAAACAAAGAAAATCCTCGGAATAAAAATCCAACACATTTTTTAAAATTATTTGCTTATTTATAATAAATATAACTTTGACCTTTAATGGTCAGGGTGACGGAAGGGCGGTGGCCACTAAATCCGTTCCTTGTAAAAAAGAGAGAATTGTCAGGGATGGTAATTTCGTTTGAGAAACTTAGCAAGTGAATGTTCTTCCAAACGGCGTTTAAACACGCTCACGGAGGGTGCAATGATAACAATTTCGGGAAGGGAGTTACAAGCTCCGACAACTCGTGACGCAATGAAGAATTTCCTACAATCTGTGCGCGAAACGGGTTTGCCAAGTTTAAGTGAGTGGCCCCGTGTAGTGTTCCAATTTGCAAATGAGAAAAATATTTTTTTCGTCATTAGTGCTACGAACTCGTTGATCGCACGAACCTCTCGTGCTGCCTGGCGCTTTCTGTCGTTCTTGACCTTCTTTCATCCCTCCCCCATCTGTCCTTATATACTTGTACGGGCCGTTACTTGACCAAAGCGGACGTGGTTAGAGCGAATACATAACAGGCATAGCTTGGGAAGAGCGCAGGAAGGATGAATAGGGGGAAATCCTCTGGTACCTCTAAGAGTCCGCAATCTGAACTGTGAGGGGGCGTGCTTCACGCGGGAACAATAAACTTCCTAAGTCCTCACCAATCAGAGCTGCTGGAAACTCACTGCCAGAATATACGAAGAATGAAAGTCTGACAGTGTGCAGTCTGAACTGTGGAGGGGTGCTTTTCGCGCGGATTTCTTTCTTTAGAATGTTTAAATTGTAGTTTTCTTGCGACGAAGTATAGGATCAACTTACGTTAAATAATAACAATAATAATAAGAAGCTAATAAAATTAGGCAACTTAAAAAAAAAATGTTTGGATTTTATTTCCATACATACGTTTTCTTTAGATTTTATTTCCTTTGGGTTTTTTTTACCTGGATTTGTTTTCCGTGGATTTTTTACTTGGCTTTTTTTTCCGTTTACCGTGAAAACTGTGTACTAAAACGAGTACGGATTTTTTTTGTTTTTACCCTTAAAGCAACGATATGTTTTTCCTTTCTTAATGTACGTGGGAAGCTTTTGCCTGTAAGTGTTTCATCACTCAACGTTGGATCAGCCAGCAAAATTAAGTTATTGGCGGAGGGAGCGAAGCGAGCAAGCGTAGTGTAGCCTATAACGGACACCAAATTGCAAAATGTTGGTTGGTTGGTTGGTTGGCGGTTAATGAAAGGAAAGGGTGATAAACGTTAAGTGCACTTAACGGTTTGCTGTCTAATTTTTCGGCGTTGTTATTATCTTCGTCTCTCTTTCACTCCCCCCCCCCCCCGCCCCCCCCGGCGGGGGGGGGGGGGGGCTAGTACCGGGGCGGCAAATCCGGGTGGCACCCCTGCTTAGCAATTACGTTAATTGGGAAATTGCAAATCTTTCCCGAACTTTTTCAAAAAAGGCCCCCCCCCCCCCCCCCCCACTCCCAGTTAAAGTAGAAAAACGACTTTTAAACTCAATTCTTGTCGTATTTGGTAACCGCAGAAAAAAAACTGACGTCCTTTTCATGCTGTATTTTACGCAATCTAGCTAAAGTTTCCACTTTGCGTCCCTTATCAGTCACTGGGATGTGGCTAAGCAACCCCCCCCCCCCTGCGGGGCGGGGGTTGCGGATTTTTTTGCTCCTCTCCCACAAATTAAATGCTGGGGTACGCCACTGTCCAGGCACATCTTAATTTAAAATTTTTAAATTGCGTTTCACCACAAAATCTAGATATGTCTGAAATACCTCCTGCTACAGAGCAGCAACAATGGCACACCTTTGTTTGTTTATTTTTCTTCCTGCAAGTTAAAGTGTCCGGCCTATCTTGAGTTCTCCGCAGAACGAACACACATTATCGATTGTACGTTTTCAGTAGCCGAGTGCCTTGTTGATATCCTAGATGGTTACAAAAACAATGTCGGCCATCGATTACAGCCGCCCCATCCAGGAACACGTAGCCGCTCACAAAATACGTGCAGGACTCAAGGTACACCGCGCCCACAATAGTTTCGATTTTTTTTTCGGAAAAAAACAATATACCTTTTAATTGGTCGAGCGACGGTTCGGTTCCGATGGTTCCTTCTGCTACAGTGGTGGGAGCGTGGTGGCAAATCCCAACTCGTGTTCCATCCCGTGCCTGTTGAAATGGGGAACTATACCTGAAAAAGGGACAACAAAAAGACATTTTAGAAAATTTGATGTGTTACAACGTCACTTGGCGCAGATAGAGTCGGAAATGTAAACAAAATATGCTTGCTTGCCATGTGGACGACCCGGGTTCCATTCCCGGCCGATGCACCAATTTTCACTGTGTCAAGCGATATTACGAGTTGATGCGTATACAGGGTGATCCACAAAAAACTGACGACCCAAGATTTTCTAAGTCCAACTTTTCTAGTTAGCACCCTTCAGAACCAGGAGAGGACAGAAATCGAATCTAATGAAACGGGAAGATTTCTGTCCTCTCCTGGTTCTAAGTAGAAAAGTTGGACTTAGAAAATGTTGGGTCGTCAGTTTTTTGTGGGCCACTCTGTATAATGGTAGTGACAAACAATGTGAATATTGGAAACAGAACACACACGGGTTATCTGTTGAAAAGTTATAAATTAAGGTGAAGACAAAGATGGAATAAACGTCAATTAGAGTACTCAACTTGGCCATGTCTGGAGATGTTAAGGTCCGTTAATCCTATTTTAAGCGTAATAACACTAAATGCTATTCCAGCTGAACTTCTTAACAATATTTACCCAAAGTGACACCGGCAAGATTTCCCCTGTTGTGGGCCTGGTTGCAGTACATTGTGCCGGTTAGGAATTAGTTTGTACTGCCGTAGTTAATGAACTTAATGGTGCCAGGTGTGGCCCCCCCAAAGACCCAGCACCAATGATGCAATGCCGTTTTATAGTGCCATTACCTCATCTCTATAAATAGATCTGATGTAATACCTAAAAATAACCCAGTGATGGCGCAATACTTTGGCCTAGCTGTTGATCACTGAACACAGTCTATACACGGGAAAAAATGTTTCCTTGATATCCCCCCACCTCCTTAGCCTTAGAGAAGGCCAGATAGCTTCCGTGTTGTGCTCTTACTTACGTCATCAGATGAATAACTTCTAAGTAACACCAAGCTATATCCTTACACGTATGGGTTGTTACACTGTTGCCATTTGCGGTTCAGGGTGTAATTCACCAAATGTGTGGGTTATACTATAGCCTCGCTCGCCTATTCTTGGGCAACAAGAGATGGATAAAACTGCCAAAAAAATTCGGATCCTAATTAACTAAGCTAATAGTTGAAGTTTAAACTATAGTTAAATTCTGATTTGCTGGTTTTTTAATTAATGGTCCGAAAAATAGACAAGCAACTGCTAACATTGGTTAAGATCGGAATGGAAAAATTGGAGTATCGTCGTTAACAACCAGTTAGTACGTGGTTGCCAAGGACAGTGTTGGAGGTCGAGCATTGGAAATAACAGTTATTCCGTTACGATTTATTATATTTCTTAAGTTTGTTAGTGTATGAAAATGATAGAGAATTTGGAAGTTATGCCTCTTTTGCCGTACGAGTTTCTCCATATCGGTTCAATAAGCCGTTTTTTGTCAAGTCTCTTAGGTCTTACTGTTTCTATTTTTTTACTTTTTGTTATCGTAGTTGTTTTTTTTAATGTTCATGTTGTTGGCTACGTTTAGAATTTCTGTCTTTTATATCTATTTCTTTACTATCTTGTGATTCTGTAGTTCTAAATAATACCTTGATTGCCTTATCGACATTTTTTTGTAATTGTCCTATTAGGCTTTTCAATTTCAAGTTATTCAACAAGAGACCTGGGGCCTGGTCTGGCCGTACGCCGTCTTACTAGGCTTATTTTCGTAATAATAATAATAATAATAATAATAATAATAATTTATTGCATTTAAACAACTCGAAGTTCAAAGAACTTGTGTGAGTGCAATAATACATACACATACATCTTTCAATAAATAATTACATACATATATACATAGTTACATCATATTTACAAAATTACGCATACTAAATCCATTTAATATTACATTTAATAGATAATTAAGCCTTATTTTATTTCATGTTGTTAGAAATTTCTGTAAATGTGGTTTTAATTTTTGAATGCAATCATATTGTAATAATTTTTCATCCAATTCATTGAAGACCTGAGGAATATAATATTTTTTATTTCTAGTTCCATATGTATTATTCCAACGCGGTATTAATAATAATAATAATAATAATAATAATAATAATAATAATAATAATAGACGGCACAATTGTTACAATCAAGATTATTGATAATAAAGATTAGTGGCAAACGATAATCAAGACTTGGCTTCTTGATGAATTGCAGCGTATATAGCTAAGTATTGCAGGAACTTAGCGCATACCCGGGATACGAACCGCTATGAGCATCTGGGACTAATAACTTGCTCACCAAATGGCCCAATCGTTCCCATTCTGGATGAAACAGCAACACCCCAGGTCTTATCGAGGTTTTGCAATGGTTCCTACTGATTCAAATAAATGGAGCACACAGTATACAGATGTCTCAAAAGTCCTGAACCAGGTAGGCCTGTATAGACCTATATGGTATAGGCCTATACTACACCCAGATGAAAGTCTTGGGTAATGTACTGGTGTTACTGTGAGTGAACAAACAACTATTGTGGAAGACATTTGCTACTCCCATTGGTGCGTATTTCGCTCATAGCGTGCTGATTTGGACACCTTAGGTCTAATATGGTATAGGCGTACACCGTGTAGGCCTTCACTGTATAGGCCTACACCATAGCCCTACCTGGTTCAGGACTTCTGAGTCTAGGTAAGTCTAGTTGTTCCGAGCACTACATGACCAACATACAGCCATTTGCGATAATATACCATACTGAAAGGTTTATTTGGTGTGAAGAATGCAGAAAAGTATATGCACACCAAATCTCGCGCATGGTGGCAAGCTATTCAGAAGTGTGCGTAGAATTTGGCAGTGAATTCGTTCGCAGAGCATTGGGCAGAAACCATATAAGTTGAGCATAGGGGAGAAATCTACGAGTGCATTAATTATAACAAAATATTCGATATTAGATTCACAACACAACAGAAGACACATATAGTATAATATTGTGATCATCAGGTCGAAATTGTAAAGACGAAAAGAAAAACAAGCGACTGCAGCGACTACCTAGTCGCAACCAGTCTTTTGTACACTTCGGCCACTCTTGAGGCACACCTCTATCATGCACTACAACAGCGATCTTTATCATATGTATTATTATATATTATTTATTAATTATTTATATAACAATTTTATTTTATATATATTAATTTATAAAAAATTTATTATTTATTAATTATTTTATATTATTATATATTATTTATTACATTATTTAACCATCGCAATTGCAGGTTAAAAATGTGTTAGCTTTTAGGCCTAATTTTTACCTGCCGTTTTAATTTCGTAAGTAGCAGTTAACGGCGAATTGGGTTCGAGAGTAGGATAATTCATTCATGCAACACGGTGTCGAGACTTCACTTTGTCGTGGCAACGAGGAATCTTTACACTATTAGACGCTGGCATTTTAAATGCGCATGTTAAATGCGGCAGTCAAGTATTATTATTTTATTGAGCTACGTCGAAAACGCCAATTAGCCATAAGGAAGCCACGATATTTTAATTTGCCATGTTTTTTAAAGTTTGCTTGGCTACTGTTGAAAACGGCCATACTAAGGACGGCCGGGCAAAGTTGTTACAATAGTCTCCACAGCATTTCGCCGTATAGAAGACCAAAATCCAAACTCCAGACAGTTTAAACTGAAAATATTTCTGAACTATCATGAAATATATATCGACCATTAAAAAAACACCCCGAGCTCACTATTTTTTGTTAGTTAATACACCGGAGGGGAAGTCCATTATTCATGATTGGAACAATCTAAATATATATCCCAAATCCCAAACATAATGAATGGCGTCTGCACCGATCGACTTTAACCTTTAAAGAATGCAGTTGAAGCCCCACGTGGCCTCCGTATCAGGATCAATAGGTTTGTAAAAGAAAAACAACCAAGACCAAAAAAAATAAATAAATAAAAATTAAAAAATAAATTAAAGAAAGAAAGAACAAGAGCCATAATTACAGCGGTATGCGGTTAATCTGTTGCTGCTGTCCGTCCGTCCGTTAGTGCAAGCGCCGTCACTCTTTTAACGGCGCTCAACCAATTTTTTTGTCGCGTTTAATTTTTCTTCCTTTACGGCGCTTGAGAAAGCGACGTTCGTATACCTCTAATTTAAAACCGCAAAAGCTACAATTCCTGTCATTTGTAAAATTTAAAATTTTGTTTTGCTGCACGCAAATTTCCGTAAAATAAAATTTCTATAAAATACACAAGGATTTTTTGGTATGTATTGAATGAAATCAGTTAAAATTGGTGTAGGTAAAAAAAACAAAAAGATAGGATTTTATTACCACGAAACTTTGGTAACTGGAACCAATGGAAGGAATGAATGCCATCCGCTAGTTAGTCCTAAAAAAGAAAACAAAACAAGTGGCTGTAGCGACTACCTAGTCGCAACCGGTCTTCTGTACACTTCCCGACACTTCCGCCATGTTTTCAGCGAAAATGTTAAGGCGCCACCTCTGTTATGCACTGCAACAGCAATTTCTATTTTATAATCTAACAGCATTAACCATCACAAATGGCGGTAAAAAATATTTTTTAAATCCTTTAGCTTTTAGGCCTGATTTTAGATTTTAGACATAATTGTCAGCTTTAGGACTAATTTTTTTACGAGCCGTTTTAATTTCGCAAGTAGCAGCCAACGAAAGAATTTAGTTCGGGAGTAAGCCTATTCGTTTATGTTGAGACTATTTTACACGAAGCTAATGTGTGTCGTTAATTATTTTTTTACGGTGCGTGTCTTCATGTAATGGTTAAATGCGTTGATCAAATGTTATTATTCATTGAGTTAGGGCGACATTTTCCAGGTTTCGTTTGAACAGTTTTAGACTGGTTGAGTTCGTCACCCTGGGTGGAAGGCTGGTCCACGGATTCACCACATCCCCAATGTTCGAAAAGCAGTATTTCGTACAGTCCCGTTTTTATCATGGCGACGTTAAGTTTATGCGGGTGACCTTGTAACGGACATTGGCTCACCCTCGTACCTACTTGTGTGCTGTTGTGTTGTGGTTGACTTTTGTTGGCGCCAAAATCGTTTGTGTGACTGCAAGGACTTTTAGGTTTTGCGCCAAAACCATGAGCGGACGTGCAGGAGAACGTGGCCAAGTATATTGTTGGCCACGATTGGTAAAAACTTTGTAACCAAGAATTGGATTGGTTAACGAACTCACAAGCTGATTGGTTGTCCGGTGGAGCTCTGTATCCGACCGGAGCATATACAAGTCAAAGGCTTCAGAGCCCGGTGTTCAATTCACGTTGATTCTTGTGTTGAGAAAGAACGTAATAATGTAACCCAAATCTTGTCCTGATTATTCCGTATTAAACAAGGTTTAACTACTTCAAGTTTGGCTTCTACATTGAACACACGTTACAACCTCGCGTGTAGGCATTACCGCGGATTTTAAAGAATAACTGTGGCTCAACATCCACAAACCCCTCAATATAGGCTCAGGATGCAACCTCCGTAATTCTAATGCTTCAACATCAAGGTATTTTAAACGCTGCCTAAGACAAGTTTTTGCAGCCACGCAGATATTTTGTAACGGTTCTCTGAACCGATTCAACACGTTTTGTGTCTTTGATTAAGTGTGGAGACCAGACAGGAATGGCGTACTCCGAAATAGGGTGGACGTAGATAGTAAACACTCTAACCAAGATGATAACATCACCGGACCTGAAACAACGTCTAATAAGGTGTGCCATTCGTTCAACTTTACCGACAACTTGGTTACAACATTTATAAAAACGCCAATCGGAAGTATGATGTACCCCAAGATCCTTTACGCTACATTCAGCGATCAGTTGCGACTCAGCTAAATAGTAAGCGTATCCCAGAACTCTTCCTTCCGAGTTGGATGGTTTGGCATTTCGAGGCATTTACAGGAAAATGCCAAGCTGCTGAACAAGCATTTATCGTCAGCGGTCTTTATTTCATTGCCTGGCTTTAAGTCATCTGACAATTTTGGCATTTTTATACCTACTTCTCTAGGTGATAAGTCGGATATAAAAATCAGAAAAAGGAGTGGACCCAGAACCGAAACCTGTGCAACGCTACTGGTGACTGGTGTGGGTATGCAGTCAAAGGCCAAAATTGAAACAATTTGCAAGGAAATTATAAGTATTACACTAGCTAAATACCGTGCTCGGCGTATCTTGAGTCCTACAGGTATCTTATGAGCAGCTGCGTCTTCCTGGAAGGGGCGGCTTTAATCGACCGTCACCATTGTTTTTGTAACCATCTTGGTTATCAACAAGGCACTCTGCTACCAAAAACATACAATCGATTATCTGTGTTCGTTACGGGGCGAACTCAAGTTAGGTCGCGGATACTATAAATACCATGCTCTGCAGGGGTTGTGTGGGTTGCATCATTTGCAACATTGATGCGATTTGGTCTGTCATGTGTCCATGCTTTACCAAACAAACTAAGTTTCGTCAATAACATTTTCTATGCGCACTGGCTACGCTGATTTACGTTTGCTTCACTCACTCAATCAGCGTATCCCCCATCAGTCGCTCCTCTCTAGGTTAGCGTATAATACGTCATGAAGCTGGAATTGGTTTAAGAATGGTACGGTTTGGTCTTTCATGAGTTTATGTCCATGTTTCATCAAACTAAGTTTCTTATTTGCCAAACATATTAACCTGATAATTTTGCATTGCATTGTTCCCAATGTGATGTCTCCCTGGAGGTTTTTCGGTTGCGTGTAGCCGCCTGCTTGCATGTCCCTACTGCGCCTGCGCGACGCAGTCCTCTTCAATAAAAGCGGGAACACGGCTGCTTCTGTCATTCATTTTCTTCCAGAGGTTCCTTTGTCACCTCGCTCGTCTTGTCTCCCTTTTCGCCAAGGAATTTTGATTTTCGTTTTCGCGGCATCTACATTGGACGACATCTACATGGCAACCGCCGAAGACGACTCTGCCCATGACGGCCTTTCGGCTAACGCCCGGCTTTGGATGCTGCGCTCCCACCTGCTCCCCCGTCACCTACTCATGCCGACCGCTGCACGTTCGGTCTTGACCGGGACACCCATGTCGCGAATGATGAAGGTGACTTGCCGCTTCAAGACGACCAAGCACCCCACCGACGACGACAGCTGGGGCGAGCGCTAGGCACCGGTTCACAAACGGAATGCCTATATCGTCCCTTCGCGACGTCATCTTCCTTCCGTCAAGGATCTTGGATTTTCGCCTTTCGCGACATCTACTTGGCAACCGCCGAAGACAACTCTGAACCTTGACGATCGCTGGACGTCCGGTCTAGGCCGGGACACCCATGTCGCGAATGACAAAGAGACTAGCCGCTTCAAGACCGCCAACGCACCCCTCCGCATTTTCCTGTTCCTCCGCGTCATCTCGTTTCTCAGTCTCCCGTTTGGATTCGTCCTTTCGCGACATCTCCTTTTCGCGACATCTTTATAGCAGCCGCCGAAGACGACTCAGCCCATGATTGCCTTTAGGCCATCGCACCAGCTCCGGATGCCGTGCTTCCCCGCTGCACGTCCTCGACGACCGCTGGGCAACCGGTCTAAGCCGGGATGCCTATGTCGCGAATGACGGAAACTGGGCTGAGTCGTCTTCGGCGGCTGCTGATGGCATGAAACTCAACATTGAGCTTGTATCTATAGTAATTAGTAATAAACGCGTCTATCGGGAAGTGCTTAAAACTGCTTTGGGACCGGTCATTATTTATTGCCTTGGGGGGGAGGGGGGGGTTGAAGGAGGAAATTGGGGAGATTTTTTTGGTAAAAAATTGGTAAGAATTTTTTGTACCCATCAAGAGTGGGGGGGGGGTCAAACAAAAAATACTGACCAAACTGGAAGAAAAAGTTATTTTTGGATCTCGAAACGACACTTTCAGCAATCAAAATTTCTAAAAACGCCTCAGCTCCTGGCAAGCTTCCCCCCTCCCCCGATCCCCTTGATGAGAATATTTAACTAACAGGTTTTCAAGTTATTAGTACCAGTACTGCAAGTATACTTCTTTCAATAAACTCTACAGAAACGTTTCCTCATGGTTTCTGGGCTTTTTATGTGTTTCAGGTGCTGACTATGTAACGAATATGGTCATACAAGCAAACATTGCGTTTACCATACGGAACGCCTATTTGAGGGATATCAAGACCAGATATAACAATGGTTAGACGATGCCCTCCTATTGTTGTACATATTAACCGGGTTTTTCGTATAATACACGCTAAAACCAGTTAATATGTCCCACAATCGCTAAATCATTGTTTAAACATTGTTGACTACAAAGGGGGGCATACCTCAGCATTGTTTTGTTGGCATTATGCCCGCCATTATTCACTTTTGGTATGAACTGGCGCTCCGAGACCGAGACTGTGGAGCATTTTCTCCGTATCTGTCACCGCTGGGCGGTCTACTGGGGTCAAGTTCTGGCAGGTTGGGACGCAGACTTAGGGAGGAATTCTTGGCGTCTCCGCGTACAATGCTGAGGCTAAGTCGACTCTACGTCAAGTGTTGAACTTCTTTCGGTTAACTGAGAGATTTAGCTGACTAGTGCTTCTCTGTGTTTAGTGCCCTGTGTTGCTTAGAGTTAGGTTAAGTTTAGAATGAGCGAATGATGTAAGGTCAATAGGCTCACGTAGTGGATAAATTCAAATTCAACTGGCGCTCGTATCCGTGTATTGTTAGACGATCTCCCCTTTCAGCAACAAGAGCGAACGAAGCGGCGCTCGTGTTTTTCTTGTGTAGAATGAATGCCGGCGTTATAATGGATAACAACCGGAAACCTCGGAAAATTATAAAACAACTAGAGGAAGCCCGTAGCACGGGGCCGGTCACATTTCCCGGGACATTTTCCCGGCACTCTTCCGACGACTTGTCAGATTGATCGACCACTCATGCCCGACTCCTTTTTGGCTGCAGGTAGAGTGGGAGAGTGCATTTTCAATGCGGGCGCGAGGAGGGAAGAAGTGGTTTTCCTTTAGGCTTTCCTTTTCCTTTTAGCCGGTCTCCGCTAGCGCTGGCACGCCCTTGTGACATTGTTTTATAATGCCCTCGGTTTTCGGTCATTATCCTTTAATTATTGCATGAAACTCGACACAAGATGGGTGATGAATATCAGGAACATTTTACGGAACATATTTCACCCAATGTATCTTTACGTTAGAAACGAGACACGTTTTCCTTACAACTAGTGGTAACTCGTCGATGCGGAGTGCTACTTAATTTGGCTACAGAAAATCATCTGCAGACAGTCTCAATAATTGGTGTACGAAAAGCGCATTTTTTGTGGTGGGGGGGGCATATTATTTTTCGCCCTTGAGGGGGGTTTACGATTTTTTCTGAGTTTAGAAGGGGGGGGGATCATCGAAAATTTGGTGGTCTCTTTTTCTTTTCCTCCCCCCCCCCCCAACTCCCCCGCTCACTGGCCAAAAAATAATGACTGGTACCTTAACAACACCATTGACAACGCACATATAACGCAAGTGTGATGGCGAGCGTGCGTTTTTAAAACATTTCACGATGACGAAACAGAAGTCGTTTTCCCCAAAATGGTGCCTTCAACTTGCCACAGTTTCTTATGCCAGCCCAGATATGGTGTGCCATCTCCCTTGCAAAACAGCAAGGTCAAACAGTCTTACACAACCAACCACCCCAACTGGCCGTACTCTCCGGCAATAAGTAAGACGCAAACGTAATAACTCAAAATCATCACATGATAACCAATAATCACTGTAAAACGTGGGGAACGTCGACAAAATTTCAAATCTTCGACAGACTTACAAGCCAGAGAACTCGAAACACAGCAATCATTTATTCAAAATCGAATTTCGCATGCAAAAAAGGGATTAGAAAATTTACGACCGGCCGCGATCGTAACGTGATAATGGCGAGTAATTTGGGTCTTCAACCAGTCTCGTGACGTCATGACAGTGGAGATAAGCCTTAAGGCTGGAAGAAGGAAAGATAAAAGAGAAAAGAAAAGAATAGAACGAACGTAGATGGAAAAGAAGAAAGAGCTGGCCGAATTTAATTACCCACGAATTAGCATCGGATTGAGTTATTACTTCGTCAGGCTAGGAAAGGAGAGGGGAGACGAGGGGAGGGAGGGAGGGAAGCCGGTCAAAGGCACGGCGAAAAGGATTGAGGAGGGAGGAAGAAAAATGAAGTCAAGAGCAATCATCGCCAAGGAGTCTGACTATTGTATAGCGCTGTAAGTTGTTTCGTGTCATGCTGCCTGCCACCTAGTTCATCTTATAACCGGGTGGGTGGTCGTGCCTCGGGTCAAAATAGAACTGACGCCCAAAACAGAGTTGGAATTCTAGCGCGTAGTTATAAGTTATAAGATATTGGGCGTCCAAAAATTACTAAGTCAACCGCACACCCCCTTCCCATACCTACAAGGCCAACTTAGAATGAAGCTGGCGAGCAACGCATCTTCTATATCAGTTGGCTTGCATAGTACTTTCTAAAAGTTATGGAATATGTCAACGCTGCCCTAACACCTATTCCAATGTCTTTGGCGCTGCCAGCACAGCTCATCAAAGACTCGGTGTCGTGCACAGGAGGGGGGAATCAAGAGGGGACACTGCCTCTGCCTTTTTCGAAAAAAAAATGCCCTTTTTTACCCATAAAAAAAAATGGCGTATTTTGGTTTTTCTGAACCTTTGTTTTTATCTTTGGTTTATCATTGCCTAGAGGCCTAAAAAGGGCAAGAAGGAGGCTAAAAAAGGGGAATAAAAGGGTAAAAAAGAGTGACATCCTTAAAAAAAAAGGGTAAAAAAAAAAAGTGACTGACGAGCCAAAAAAAAGTCTCCAGAACAAACGACCTCAGCGTGCCGTTTTTTAATAATAGATGCCCTTGCCCTCTCAGAGGTCTGTGCACTGCGCGCTACTTATCAAAATTGTTCGTAAACGCTCAGTGAATTTTCCGATTCCTCGTTGTGACGTCACTGGTGTATAGCCTCGGACTCATCGGCTCATCCAGGATTTCCGCTGACTCCGCCGACTAAAGATGGCCGATCTGCAGTTTTTGTTTGCTAGGTTCATTTTCGGTAACGTAATTTAAAACAATTATGGAGGTTATCGTCAAGGGGTACAACACCCCCACCCCCGGTTCGTTCATTTGGCTCTTCTTTTTTTTTTTTTTTGCCCATTTAACCCTTTATACCACGCGCCATGGCTGTTTGCTGTGACGTGGATATCACGTGACTGGGCTAGTCCAATCAGACGGCCAAACAGCCGTTGTTCTCGTTCGTCATTGGCTAACTCATGGTGACGTCACGGCAAACAGCCATTGCGCATGATTTAGGTATAGATAAAATATTAAATAAAAAATTAAAACAAAGCAAACGTAATGGTGAGCATATATTCTCAAAACACGTCTTTCGTGAGACTGGGCCTATTTTGCTCTTCAGTACATCCAGCAGGTACGACAAGTAATGCATGACGTCAGAAAGTGGTCGATTTTTGGAATAATGGTCTACCGATTACTCCAAATCGACCATTTTCATCGAACGTGACGTCAGTATGATGAGTTTGATGAGTCAGTTCGATCAGTATGAGAAAGTACTCGGCGAAATCAAACACGTGACTTGCCCGCAGCACCATTCCGGCATCTGTTGGCCTGGGACTAAGAAAGGTATACTCCAATCGCCAACCTCAACCCCTCCGCCCTTCTCCCCCTTGATGTAAATAATTATTCTACCTGTGTTTCTCTGAGAAAAAGGGTTCCATTTAGAAAACAGTGGCTCCAGTACGAAACTTTAGGAGGAGCGGCTTCAAGTCAGCTAGGGGTTTGGAAAACCATTTGTTGGTAGTGGATGTAGCCCAGATTTTAATGGGGGAGGGGGGATGGGGGTGCAATCTTCTGCTTCCAGAGTACCTCAACCAAATTTCGGTAGCTGGCCCAGAAAGAACGCGGTGGTTCCAATATTATAGTTAACGTTTGTCACAGCGGGCATTACTATGCAATTTGTTGGAGAACAACACAGGGTACAGTAATAGCTTTAAATATTTTGGCCAAATAGATCAAAATTATTGCATCCAGTTCAAAATTTTGAAGATAGGTTTGCGATATTTACCGTAGAGAAATGGTTGCTGCCCGTCAACAAAAGCCACCCAAATCCAAAACTAATATAAGCGATGACGCCAAGTTTCCAAAAAGGGTCGGCCTTAATTGCAAGTAGTGATATCATTCATCCAGGGAAAGGCCGCCAAGGTTAACCCTATGAGCCAAGTTAATCGCAGCGACTAATAGTTCGAAATTTTTTTGATGAAAACTAGAACGTAACTACTCGCGGTAGCAATCTTCCAAGTTTTTTTAACGTCCAAAGTATAGGCTATTATTCGGTGCGATTAACTTGGCTAATAAGATTAATCTTGGCGGCCTTTCCCTGGTTGAATGATATCACTGCTTTCGAAGGCCGACCTTTTTAGGAAACTTGGCGGCTACTCTTGTGGTGGATATCACAACTTTCATAGAGCCGTGATTGTACAAAAGGTCAAATGGTGTAATCGTCACCTCTACCTTTTTTTTTTCTGGAGGAATTTTATGTCTATAAATTTTCTCATTCATAAATTTCCCATTTGCCATTGCGCAATTAGCCGTTACATCAGTATAATAAATTTATGGTAGCATGATTGCTAAAAGTAAGAATTTCGAGAAAGGAGTTCATAAAGTAAATATTTAAAATTTAGGAACATCATCTCGAACCACGTTTTGTTGGTATGTTAATAGTTCTTTTTTTTTCTATTGGATTGTGGGGGGGGTTTGTAATGTGGAATATGTGCGTATGTGGAAGCAAAGATGAAAGGAAATTCAACGTGCAAGATCCTTAACTTTTAAGGGCTCTTTTAAAATTCGTATTACGTCATTTTTGTTTTGGACGGCGAAGACGAAAAGAAATTGTCTTTTGGCCTTGTATTGGAAGACTTGGCGTTCTGCCTTCTGAACGCGAACTACGTCATAATGACGTCACATATTTTTATTTTTACAATGTTTATATTCTCTTTGGTCATGGGTGGTGTTCTTTAATAGATTATTCAGGGTTGACAATTTATGAGAAAGATTTAAGAATAGCAAGCGTGTGTTTGCTTTGGTCCAAAACTTGGTCCTAAAAACAGCAATTCAGGTGCTTTTGCGTAGCCCACTTTTTGACGCCACATCTTAAGAGTCACGTGACGAAAGGCGTAAAGAAAGAAGAATTTATTTTGTTCGAAATTTATATTTGTTGGTGGCCTCGGATTCAGATTTAGGTAGAAGACTGCATTTTATGGGGGGAACCATAAATTCAAGACAACGGAGTTGTAGGGTTACTTATTGTCGGCTGAGCTGCGTGCTTAAAGGTGATGCCACAAGGTTACGTAAACAAATTAAGAATGATTTAATCGCTTTCGTTAAAAACAGCTGTTGGAGCAAGTCAGCTGTGTATATTTTTTTTTCAGGTTGCTACCTAGTGTATTTTTTTAGGAGATTCCTAGGATCTTTTGCGTGCCACATTCGACGTGAGCACAAGTTCATTTCCAGGCCCTTTATCTTCTTTATTGTATACAGAAACGGGTTGAAGTCATGCTTGAACGTAGGAATTAGCACCAATGAGACGGTCATGCTATTTGGGCTCCAAAATTGTCCACCTCCGATTGGAGATAACCTGCAGCAGCTAAAATAACGTTAAACTTTAAACTATCTTTTCGTTTTCCGTGTACAGACCCCAGAGAGGGCAAGGGCAACCTTTAGTAAAAGGGCACTATTTTCGTGATTTTTTTTTGACCCATTTTTAATTTTTTTTGCCCTTTTCAGGCCATTTTTGCCCTTCTTGGGCCTTTTTTGGCTTTGTATGGACGTACTTTTCTAGGGACTTTTTTTTTCCTGTCTTTTAACCCTTTCTTAGCATTCTTTGCCCTTTTCAGGCCTTTTTTGCTCTTTTTGTTCCTTTTTTTAGGCTTTTAAAGGACATATTTTTCTAGGGGTCTTATTTGGCTAATTTTTTTGCCTCTTTTCAGGCCTTTTTTTTTGCCTTTTTTAGGCCTTTATAGGCTCTTTCTCAGGCGCTGCCACATCAGCAAATGATGGCACAAAATGGCCATTTTTTTTTTTTACGAAAACGGCAATTTCCGAAAAGGGCTGGGGCACTACGCCCCCCTTTCCCCCTCTTGTACACGTCACTGAGTGAATACATAATCTTGTTAGCCTGTTGTCTGTGTTTCTCTGTCTGTTTATTTCTCCAGTTTACGACAGGATAAATTTAGACATTTTGCTGTTTGTGCCAAATTTTGTAACAATGGAGAGTGTTGCCAGTGAAATTTACTAGATAAACGTTGTAGGGTAGTTCAGACATTAGCCTTTATTTAGTATTTCGTAACGTTGTGGTTGTTTTTAGGGAGCACGAGCCGAAACTAGGTTATCTGCCCCACGACGATGAGAGAGACAATTTGGCTGGAAAAATCCAAAATGAAAACCCACGATCTTTGACATGTCACACTCGACATGAGCACGAGGCACCACAAGGCCCTTCTTCTCCCGAAAATGTCCGGGAGCGGCCGGTATTTCGCAGCGATATTGAAGCTAAACAAAAAGGGGAACTTGGAATTTTTATTTTGTAATTGCGAAACATATTTATTTGATGCAACCAGGAGCCTATGAATGAACACACGTCTGATGACGTGGGAGTGTCCATGCTGTATAACTATCGTTTCACATTCCATCACTTGTAACAAGGTTATCTGGGAAAGAAGTTGTGGATTTCGTTTCCTGGCTCCAGCTCAGTTGATTCAATATCACCAGAATCTTATTTTCAAAGCAACGATAAAAAGGTGTCACCTTTCCGACGTGCGCATCAACTGGCGTTGAGCCAGGAGGAAAAACCACGATATCTAACCCAGTTGGCCTTGGCTTGAAGAAGCCGTCTCCTTCCTCGCCTCAAGATCGTTCAATACTGTCCCAAGCAGAATTGGCGCATGCCTTTGACTAATCGCAGCTGCGAGTGGTATATTTTTCTCGTATTTATTAGGTTAAAATCAGGGGCACCCATCTCCCCCCCCCCCCCCCAAAGACTGTGAGGAGCCCCCCCCCCCATTTTGTTGCAACCACTCCTTCCTTTCAACTTTAGAAAAGATTGTATATATGATTACATAGCATGATTATTTGGGCGCCAACTAATCATGTTACGAAGTATACCACTCGTTTTGAAATTTGAAAGGGCGAGGGGTTAAAAAAAATTGAACAAGTATCAAAATATGATCACGCGACATGATACACTGTTGACCAGCAAGCAATTATAATTATGTTTCTTTAGTGTGCCATATCGGAAGTTTATTTTAATTGTTAAACTTTATTTTAAAGCTGACGTAGCCTAAAAAACTTTTCAATTTCAGCAAAACTGGAATTTGAAATTTGTTGACGCCGACTAGTGGGATTTTAACTTTCTTGGCTTGGGGCAGAGCAGCTTCTGTATCGTTCGTTTTGTGATGATGGTTGATAATGATACCAGCTTCCTGTTTTTAACGACTGGCTGGCTTATTGGCTGGGAAACTTGGTTCCCCCCTCCCCCAGCAAATAGTAGGCCAACCAGTCATAAAAACTTTTTGGGGAGGGAACTAACTTTGTGCCACCCCCCCCCCCCCTAAAAAACGGTCATCGAAACAATAAGCCAATCAGCCGTAATTTTTTTGTGTGGGGGGAAATTTGTCCCCCCGCGTCCAAAAAAAAGGGAGCGGGGGTGCCCCCCCATTTCCCCCCCCCCCCCCCCCCGTGGAATTGGCTACGTGGGATGACCGAGGGTGCGATATGGAACGTGGGGTAATATTATCATGGACACTCCGTCGAACTCTACGTGCTTTCCTTTATGCTGCTCCTGACCTGGAGCGGACTAGAAGGCCTAGGACGTGGAAATGGTTAACGTAGGCTGCCCCTACAGGCTCTGGGAGAATAGCCCCCCCCTCCCCCCCCCCACGGGAAACTTCCCGTTCACCCGTATGATCAGTACGCTCCTTGATGCAATTTTATGGTGTAACGATGTAATATTTAGCAACACACGACAATTTGTGGCTCTAGCTATAGTAGAATTGACAAAAGATGGAGCGACTAGAGAAGATGGTTTATGCCGAGTTCCGGTAGTACTGTTTTCGAGCCGCACCCTGGTATGACGTCACAAGACCCATTTCCGCAAAAGTAGCCCAGAGCGCCAATCAGAGTACTGCAAGGAAGCATGTGACTAGTGGATTTACAAACAACGAAGTTTAAAAAAATAAAAGCTCTCTGTTTACATTGTTAGCCGACGAAAAAAAAGCAAACTATAACAAACGGAGACTCATTTTTTTTTTATGTGTTTCCGTTTGTAGGGTTTCCGTTTCCGTTTTATCTGAAAGGGCGCCTTCGATAACTACCAATCCAAACTCACCAAACTCAACCGTTAACACACTGAATGCCCATGAGCAAACTCCGCTCTGCCTCCAGACTGGATGAGTTTGGTTGAGTTTGGCTTGGGGTTTTCGAAGGCCCTGAAAGACTTGACTAGTGGCGAGGATTTGCACATAGATGGAGGTACTGAAACCTCACTTCCTCCAGAATGGCTGCCTCTTGCCCGCAACATGGACGCCTCCTTCGTTTAATCCTTGGCCTGAACCGGAAGTAAGTTTGTAACGTGAAAAATGGCCTAGTGCTACCAACATTATCGTTCTTCTTTGGCGCTGTCTATAGGAGAATTGACGAGGTAGACTGCATTTTTCATGTAGTTCGTCTATTTCACCAGAGATGGCTCCATTCGGTTTACAAACATTTTATTATACAAACGTCATAAAATTAACTATTTTCGTAGTCACGAAAGAAAACTATATTAAGCTATGGATTTGATTTCCCATTGTTTTAAGTTCATATTTTTTCCTGGAGATGGTTTTTTAAAAAAGAGGGTAAAATCCTGAGTGTATTTTAACACCACCTAGCGGCAGTATGCGCATAGTTTAAAGGTTTTACTTTTCGAATGAAGCATTAGAGCCTTACTTTTCATGGTGCATTGATAAATTTAATGAAAAAAAAATATTTCAAAGATATTTTACTTACATTACTTTTGATTTATCTCAAACAGCTGCGCAGAAGTCTTTTAACTTGGGATTGCTCCAAAAATGGCTCTCCAATTTTCAGGAGCTCCGTTATTTTCCCGCTCTTTAATGAGAACTGAGTTTATAGGTTGTCCCGATACCCGACACCCGATCCATCCTAAAATTTTTCAAGCTTAAAGGTCGTAAAATGTGAGTAAAGTAGAGAATTTAACTGTTTTTTATCGCCCATACATCCTCGTTCATTGCTATACCCAAAATATAAACAGCCGCTAACGCGTTCTTTCTTCGTGGTACTCTAGAACAGAATCACCTTTTGGGATTTGGGTAGGATAAAGAAGAAGAATAAAACACGAAACGACTGAGCGGGGAGAGTCAAAAGAAAAGCCAAAAAAAAAGGGTTATTTGAAAAAAAAAATATTTAAGGTGGCGTTTAAAGTTTTATAGGTGGCCATAAAGGGTGAAGGAAAACGACGTCGTTCGTTGATCGCAAATGAATGACTTTTGTCTGTTTGTCAGTCCGTCTGAATGACGACTCTGACGGCGCTTTTCCTCAAGTCGAAGCGCCGGTTGTGCGCGAAATAACAGCACAGAATGGCGGAAGGTTTCGGTTTCAATAAGATTTATGGCGTTGAGGGCGCCACATACGGATCTGTCACGACATCTTCTTCTTCCTCCACATTTCACGACTCCTTGTGTAGTGTCCTTTTTCGGTGAATGGCCCTCTGCGACACGCTGTCATCTTGCTTTTCAAAAGACGTCATCACCACAACCTGATATTTTAAAAGAAATTAATTAAATAAGCTCTTAAGTACAGGTACTGAACCAACAACGCCTTTTCAAGAAACCCGAAGTTAAAGGGACGGTTTCTTTTAAAGGTACATTCCTCCCAGCCCCATTTTTCTCCATCCTCGACATCAAGTACGGCCCCCAAAGGTCTGTAGCTTTTTGACGCGCACCCAGCGTTAGCCATGGCGCCAGAAGGAGAGAGGGTCAATTTTGCTAGGTAAATCCTATTGGAAATCCTAGGTTCTTTTACATGCAACAATCGACATGAGCACGAGACATCACAGGGCCCTTCTCTGCCCGAAAATGCCAGGGATGGCTGAGGCCGGATTCGAACCCGGGACCTCTGGCCCTGGAGACGGTCATGCTAACCATCAGGCCACCTTGCCCCACCCCCAAAGGTCTATTTACTTACCGTTAGTCAATCCCTTGCTAAAAATCAGTTTTTAAATATGGCGTCTAGGATATTTTCTGTTGAATATTGGGAACTACGTTTACTACATCCTGCGATTATGTGATGCTTTGAGCGTTTACAATAACCATAACGTTTTTATCTCTGTGTGCACATGTACTAATTTTTAATCGTTTCCTAATAATTACCATGAGATCATAAATCTAACAGACTAATGCGGTGAAAATTAAAATTATTTATGCCTATAGATGGCCGAAGAAAAATTATAAGATACTAGCCTAACAAATTATTAAGTGTGATGTTAAAATACGAAAATCATTCCGGTTTGTGACGACACAATCTTTAACTCGATGCTGCTTCGTGTACTATTCCCAAAGCCAGCTTCTATCTCAGTTGGCCTTGTGTTCGTACGCCGAGTCCCCTGAAACGGTGCGATAGTAACATGCGCAGTGGAGATCCGTGCAAGGCTGTTATAAGGAAAATTGGAAATTAGCCAACAGCGAAAATCATACACTAGAAATAACGTAGTTCAGTAAGCCACCTTTATGCACTTACGTTTCGTCGGAGTGGCATGACCCGGATTCGAACCACCACGCAGTTTTCCAATTTTTCTTAATATTTTTTTCAGCGATTTTTGTCTATTTTTTTTCTCTTTTTTTGAGCCTTGCTGAAAGCGGTGCCATCCACCACCATTAGCGACTTTCGATTTATTGGGAACTGGTTTGTGTGAGTTTTTTTTTTTCTTCTTTTTTTATCCTTTAAAATATAGCCAAACCAAATTATGTTTAAACTACATAGTACCAACTGTTTTTATTCGTCTGTGGCGTAGTGCTTGAATGTATTTTTTATACCATACCATACAATGCATTTTGTAAAACTTAATTTCTACACAAAAAAATAGTATTATTTTAAATAAAGCAACTTCTGATCCGACTGTACAGGGAGGGACAATTTCTAACTGCGGCATTGTTTCTCTTAAATGTTTTGGTCCTCCTCGTCCTCTGTACTCTGCCATACAAAAACCCCAATAAGGGGAAAAGAACCCATCAAATTTTCACCGTAGAAAGTAGTGATATCAGCGCCAAATGGTTGCCACCAATTTTGAGGTCCGAACCGTGACCACTCAAGCCTAATTCACAATCACCGAGGTGTCAGTTAAGAATGAGTGATTAGGATTGAGACGGAAAACTTGGTGGCAGCCATTTTGGCTCTGATATTACTACTTTCTACGGCGAAAACTTGATGGATCCCTTTACCCTTATGGGTTTTTTTGTATGATATCACCCCTTTTGGTTGTTTTATGGGTATGCTTTAGTGAAGTATTTATTGTGAGCTCTTTACGAAAATATAATTGCAAATCGTTTCTTGAACAGCGTTAAGAAAATCTTAACTTTAGTGTAATTAATAGTCGTTGATAATTATACTTCTAATAAGGTGATCGTCGTATTATGTTTGATTGTAAAATAGAAACCAGTAAGCGCGAAAAAAATAGTGTATTTCCGTCAAATTCCGGGTCGATTCGCCGCCTAATTAAGAAAGTTGTTTACCATCAATAACAAGAAATTTCAAAAATCTCTAGTTTCAGTTAAATAGGCTGCCATATCTAAATTGCATTAAATTCGATTAGATATTCAAGGATCAGTGATCCTTTATCGGAGTTTCGGCTTCAGATATTGCCAAAACATGTTGTCAAATCACTAAACAAACACGAAACTGTACAGTATGTTCTTCGGTAACAACACCTAACAGAAACGCAAAGACTCGTTTAGTTTGCTTTTTTTTAAAAAAGTTATCTGTGCAGCGATTGGGATTTGAACCGAAACACTGTCAACTGTAACTGTACACTAACTAAAACTCTCAATGATAATTTTGTAGAGATGTACCCTCTCCTCCAGACTAGAGGGGAGGGGCGGCTATTCCAGGCTTTTTGCATGTTGCTTTTCTATTTGGCTGTTGATTTTGCTGCTTCCACCGACGTCACAATTCAACTTCCGACAGCTTACACACATGCACGTAAGTCAAACCGGAAAGGCTCCAGTGTGCGCGCTTCCAGTGACGTCACGTAATGAGCTGGTGAACGACCAACCTTCCTACATACTAGCATTCCATCGATCTTGCTCCAGAGGAAGCATCGTCGATATTTCAATAATCAAATGCAACAATACATGTCGGTCGACTATTTCTGTACGCGACAATGTAATCTCTTGTTTTGCCAACACAGCCATTGTAAAGCTCGATCCCAGTCTTAGGTTGTTCCCCCTAATATTTTCCTCATTACCCACTATGAATCATCCTACATTAAGTCTTGTTTATTTTTTGGCCTCTTAACTATAATTTTTCCATCCAACTATCCCAGTATTTGTAAGGTAGTCCTAAACTCTCGTCTAATTCATCCCCATACAAGATGATTGCAACATATTTCTGTAACTGGTGGGCAAGAATCATTATAACATCTAAAATATACTAAACCAATGAAACAACGTTCGATAAGTATCCTACTGGTCGATCATTATCGTCTCCTCACCACTGTCATCGCATGCTCCGTAACCCAACACTCCGTAAACTACTCAAGACCAGTCCCTGCATTTTATGGTGCATCGGCCGGCAATCGAATCTAGGTCGTCCGCACGGTGGGCGAGTATTCTACCACTGAACCACAGATTTAAAAACTAATTATTTCATTAAATTCTGTAAGATATCCGTCCGTCCGTATATGCGCGGTTACGTCCCATTTCGCCAAAAAGAAAGCAGATTAATAGCTTTTGCCTCAGGGGCCAATCCCGTTTCGCCAAATACCGTTCGCGAAATTTTAGGCATGCGAAACATTTAAAACATTTAAACACGAACATTTGTAACATGATAATGGTCAGACATTTATAGACAAACACCCGTTTTGCAGAATAATTTCTTTCAAATGACGTGTCTCGCTCGTGCTACCGCGCTCGCTGCTGCTAAATACATAACATCAGAAGCCGCAACTAATTACAAATTACTTCCAATTAGGCATGCCTCATGCAATGTTAAATTTCTGAAGAACATTTTGATTCTACCTTGCGAAACGGGATTCTGTAAAACGGGAAATCCCGTTTGGGAAAGGGTAACCATGATGTGTACTGTATAACTAACTATTCTTAAAAGAGAACCTTGGCATTGACGTAGTGACGACCAATCATTCTAAACGATATTTAAAGTACACGTTTTTCCGTCTGTTTTGCCAATTTTCAAAACGCTAATAAATCAATTGGTCTTTTTCTACCACTGCTTGTCTTTGTTAAATTTTTGCCTTTTAAAGCCCATTACATAGAAATAAGGTATTAAATTTCGTGTAACGTAAAATGTTGTCAAATTCGTTAGTGGTGAAACGGGATTTGGCGAAACGGGATTGGCCCCTGAGGCAAAAGCTGTTAACTGCTTTATTTTTGGCGAAATGGGATTCGGCGAAACGGGAGTTCACCACCGTATGCGCAGCAACCATATGTGCATGCGTGATCGCTTTGAAATTTGTCAGACTGTTTTTTTTTATATAATATTGTATTTTACCATTGCATTTTATAACTTTTTTGCCAAATGCAATGTTGAGCAATTGCCGGTTTTCGTAATCGACGAGAGAGACCGGGTTTAAATAGTGTCAGTGACAGCGTTCGCCGGATGGCGTCGCAGTCTTATATAGGGCAGTGACATAACGTAGTATTATTGTATATAACTCTATGGTAGAGCCAGTAACTGGGTTAACTGCAAGGGGCACTGGAGGGAAAAAAAGAAGGTCGTCTTACTGAAGCCAATGCTATTAGACTGGATTTCTTAAGCCTATAACGCTCGATTTTTGTTGTTGGAGGAAACAACGTTCTTTTAAGCCTAAGAAATCCGCTCTTAAAGCACTGTCTTGACTAGAAGTGCCGTTTTCCCCCTTACATTTTAATCTAGTGCACCTTGTAGCTATTACCTCCAAATTGTACCTCGTAGCTAATATGACGTCACTTGACGTTGCGCTATATACGCTTTATTGTACACTGGGCACCCCCTGCTGTGGATGCATATAACTATTCGCCAATTACAGAGGCCCTGGTGGGATCTTGTGCAAAATGTACTTCCACCGTAGTCACAACTACCGGTGGAAGAACATTTTTCACAACATCCCGTAGTTTGCTCGCAATAGAGTTGATGTGAGGTTTCGAGGTTAACTTGTTACAATTACGCTGACGGTTGAGCTGACAATTGCGCCTAAAAATTCACTAGGCCTAAAAGCAAATGCATTTTTAACTGGCAATTGTGATTGTTACTATACTTTTAGAGTATATAATAGAGCTCATCAATGTTGCAGTGAGTGACAGAGGTGTGCACTTCAACATTTTCGAAGGTGGCGGTAGTGTTCAGAATACCGATTCCGACTAGATAGTCGCTGCAGCCTCTTGTTGAGTAATCGGTCGGTGAATTTTTCCGGTGAGTTCATGGAAGTGGCCATTTCTGTTGAAATGTAACGTCATCTAATGGCAGATATAGCAAAGGGTTTTTGGATTCCCTTAACCATAGTGGTCAACTTTAAGGTGAAGCCAACAAGAGCGCGGTTTATTTATACCTGCTCGTCAGCCACCATTTTGGAGTTTCTTCTGTGATAAATGGTGGAGTGTGAATTTCATTGCGAGATCGTAAATAGACCATTATTTATGGACACGTCTTCTGGCAACTAATATCCTCGTCTGACTTTATTTTTTGTTTATTTTTTTCCTAAAACGTGTCACTTTTGTTTTGAGCTCGAAAACTATAAAAGTTCCGAATGGGGAAAAAAAAGGCGCCCTTTGCAAGGAAGGACTTTCACTGTCGAGGATGAAGGAAACTCCATCATTTTTAGGTCTTTTCCCATGATGCGTCAGAAATTGTTTTACAAGCAGATCGTTTTCGCCTCGTAACTCTAAACAAAATGCTGTTAAGCAACGGATTGTAAAACGGTAAAAAGCTTTTATTTTTGGAAAAAGAACAAAGTAGAAGGAGGCTGTACAGTCGTGTAAAGAAATTCCAAATAAGGTTACGTTTGAGCTCCTATTCTTGAAAACTTTCCGAAACACGTGCATTCTCCATTTGAATGTGAGAAATCTGTGAGACTACCATAATGATCGTATATGAGTGAGAATAGACATGAGAATTCTATGAGAATCCTTTAAAAATAGAATGAGAATTCTATGAGAATCATATGAGAACAGTTATGCAAATTCTCTGAGGATCTTATAAAAATGTATTTGAAAATTCTATGAGAATTCGATGAGAATAGGGACGAAAAGTCTTTATAATCCTATAGGAAGAGAATTCGATGAGAATAGGGACGAAAAGTCTTTATAATCCTATAGGAAGAGAATTCTATAAGAATAGAATGAGAATTCTATCAAAATCATTTGACAATAGATATGAGAATTTGTAAGGTTTGGCCGTATTGTTCCATTCGAACACGTAATGACAGTTATTAAGTAATTATCTGCGATTATGGGCCATTACCCCGTTCGACAAGAAGAAACTTTTGTGATACATTTGCCAACCTTCGAACACTGCAAGAAGCAACAACTTTCTACGAAGACTGAAGTTCCATTCGTTGCAACTTTATAACTTGGCTTTTGGCAGGAAGCTTGCTGTAAAATGGAAAGAACGTTTTACCGCCCGAGACACTCGCAAAAGGTAGCTACAAGCGGCAGAGATGCTCTCTTTATCGTCTTGTAGGACAAATTCAAGTTGATCGATGTCACGTTGTAAATAATTCTTGTTGTATATAATGCTGAAGGAGAAAGTAAATTGGATCATTATGTTTGCAAGCGTGAGTTGACCCATTGAATTTATAAATTCTATGAGAATCGTATGAAAATGAATATGAGAATTCTGAAAATCCTACGAGAATTCTATGAAAATCGTATGAGAGTAGTATGAGAATCTTACGAAATTCGTATGAGAGTAGATATGAGAATTCTGTGAGAATGCAATAGAATACGAGAATTCTATGAGGATCCCATGAGAATAGATATGAGAGAATTACACGAGGAGACATGAGAAGCCTATTACTGACTGAGGGATGTTAATAACCCCAAAATCGTGCAAGCCAC
Source organism: Lithobius niger (assembly GCA_023313725.1). NCBI lineage: Eukaryota > Metazoa > Arthropoda > Chilopoda > Lithobiomorpha > Lithobiidae > Lithobius > Lithobius niger. The sequence goes on from JAHWFP010037424.1 coordinate 94,915, forward strand.
ATTCTGAATGTCCTCTTCCAAGTGCCACATTGTTAGTGCAATTCACGGTCAGATTCCGTACAAAGGCTGGAAACTATATCCGCACACCCAACAGGTCAGACACGGCGGACGCTATCGATTTGAATGGCACTGAAAGGGAGTTTTCAGAAAACGGGCATCCTGATGGTGGTAAAAATTACCGAAATGGAAAATAATTAAAGTAAACAAAAGTAAAGTAAGCAAAGAAATTGTAAAATGGCACAAAAATGCTGTAAAAATGCTACACATTTATCCAAGATATCCGTGAACTGAGATACGTACTGCAAACATTCTAAATATTTTTGTTTCTTTTTTTAATTCATAGTTACTCTGAACTTGTTTGTTTCCTGAGTGCCGGTGAAGAATTTTCTCGCACGGTACAAACAGGGTGTTTCCTAGGAGGTCTAGGGAAGCGCCGTAAACTCCATCAACGTGAATGTCAGCATTTTGTCTTTTTTTCTAAATGGATTTGATGGGCGCTCCAGAGGTTTAAAGTCATAAAACTAATTTTTTAGGAATATAAAATTCGTAGTTTCAAACTCATCTTGTCCACCCCCCCCCCCAACTCTCTCCGGTCAGCCCTGTGTGTTCGGACTACGTCAAGCATTTTCATCCGTACATCATTAAAAAAAACGTACTGAAGACTTTTTGACCTTTTAAAAGTGTCGAAAGCACGAAACCTGATAAACCAGCAATCTGTTGCACTTTACTATACCTGTCTACACCGTCTAGTTGTTGCATTGCACTTTACTACCTGTCTACACCGTCTAGTTGTTCTGTTGTGCGCTACTACCTGTCTACACCATCTAGTTGTACTGTTGTACTCTACTACCTGTCTACACCGTCTAGTTGTTCTGTTGCGCTCTACTACCTGTCTACACCGTCTAGTTGTTCTGTTGCACTCTACTACCTGTCTACACCGTCTAGTTGTTGTGTTGCACTTTACTACCTGTCTACACCGTTTAGTTGTTCTGTTGCACTTTACTACCTGTCTACACCATCTAGTTGTTCTGTTGCACTTTACTACCTGTCTACACCGTCTAGTTGTTCTGTTGTACTCTACTACCTGTCTACACCGTCTAGTTGTTGTGTTGCACTTTACCACCTACCTACATACCTTCTAGTTGTTCTGTTGCAATTTACTACCTATCTACACCGTCTAGTTGTTCTGTTGCACTCTACTACCTGTCTACACCGTCTAGTTGTTCTGTT